>JAPYZO010004598.1:0-11120 GCA_030522905.1 Torymus flavipes | reverse complement strand
CTATATCGTGCAGCCCTATTTAAAAACTCATTTTTAAGGATTATTTGAATCAATTTCAAATCTATATTGTAAACGGACCTTTGTTATTAAATTTGCAATGCGAAATTAATTTTTCATCCATTTTATAATGAAATTTCGAAAGAAACAAAGTAATGCAATTAAAGTGACTTTTATACTCTGGGCTTGTTACTTCGTTATTTTTGCAATCAGGACACTTGAATTATTTTTATTTAATATATTCAATTTTTCATCGGCTCTTGTGGCCAAACGCCGCATACGCTATACCCGATCAAGATGGGATTGAAATAAATTTTAAATAATATATATTGAAAACGATTTATGAAATTGATAATCAAATTCATGAACTAAAGGTATACCTCGTCTAATAATGTAATAAAATAAAGATAAATAATGCACGTTATATACATTGCATTATTCGTACTTGTCAGTGAACAACGAAGAGCCATTGAGGTCGGCGTTGATATTTTTGTTGAGCACACCAGACAGTCTTGACACTATTTATATGTGATTTAAATTATTACCGGACATAAAAAGTGTATATAAACTGTTTTTAAATATCGACGATCGACGTCGCTCAAAACATAAATAGTTCAAAGATTTCCACGCGCGCTCCTCTCAATCCAATCACAAGTATAAATTTCGAGCAAAAATCAATACTCCAGAATAGAGCATCTCGAGTGTATCTAATCCAAAAGAAACCGAGAAAGAAACGTATCGCCTATAAGTATACGAATAAACAAACAAGAACCTTTGAAAAAAGAAAACAATTTCACTTGGTCACTTTTCAAATCGCCTCTCTTAAGCAATATCCGAAAACCTTCCCACACAAGAACCTCATCGCCGCGCAACACTTGACCTTAGCTCTCCAACGACGACGACGATGTTCCCAACAACAACAATTCAGTCGTATACACCTATATACCTACACCTCTAGCGCGATAATCTATCGCGCGTTTTCTCTGATCTATTCCCATCTCTCTCTCTCTCTCGCACTCATTATATACCCGCACCGAAAAGGGGCCGACGAGCTACGTCTCTCGCTCACTCACTCTTGCGCGCGCGCGTCTTTTTATCGTGCATTTCACCTTTCTACTTTGCAATCGAGGCACTTTCATATTGCTTTCACTTGGCCGATGAAAGTACCGTCCGAGAGCCCGCGCCAAGTAGGCTCTCCTCTGTCCCCCTCCTCCTCCTTCCGAGTTCCTATACGGAACGATCTACCGTTATGATCTCCGTCCGATTTCGGCACGTTGGCGCGCTTGGTAATAACACGAGAAAGGGATGCGAAAATTATACCGTAATTTTGTATTTTTTCTTTTCCTCTTCCTTCGGAGGGATGCGTTTAATAGGTCGCTTATCTTGGGAGGAAGGAAGTGTGTATATGGAAGGGAGGAAGTGAAGGAACCGACGAGTAAAAGCGAAAACGTCCACCGGTGACGGCGATTTCGGAATTTCGGGGCCAGTGAACTTGACCGCGCGGCGAGCGCGAGTCAACCTCGAAAAATTCATTCGCGTTGCGCGTGCGTGTGTGCGTAATCGGGGATTGGCCGGTGCGCGCGACACTTTCGTGGAAAATTACTTTTTCTTTCGGGGATCGCGGTGTGTGCCTTTCTTTCGATGACACATAAATTACGGGCAAATCCCTCCCGTGTGTTTTTGTGTGTTGTGAGCGTGCGGATGAAATGAAAAGCGGTGGGTGTTGTGTATAATATCGGAATTCCGTTAGGTTTGAGTGAAAACGTAACGTGACGTCTCTGGTTCGTTGCAATTTTTTTAATAGGAAAGATTTTGTCTGTAGTTTGTTGGGTGCGTCTTGGTTATTCAAAGGTATATTAAATTTTCAATAATCTATCATGCCTCAATTTTATAATGGCAAATAAATGCATTAATCACAACGTCAGATTTTTTATCTGTATTTTTATACAAATTTTTCACAACTAGTTGTTGTTCAATCCATTCGACAAGTTAAACCAATGTGCCCTTATTAAACTATCTTTCCTGCAAAACCATCGTAACCCGTTTTCCGGCGACCCCATAAACCTCAATTAACAATCATATTCATGGGCAAATCAAAGACCTACACCGCGAACTTTCATCCCGAACCCCGCACAAAAATACGCGATCGGCAAAACACGAAAAACGTAATTACCTCTCCTTTAGTGAAAGACGTGGCGCATGTGCACATATACGTCTGTGAATCGTATTACATTCGCGGCAATATAGAAACTCTATACCAGCGTGCAGCGGGGCCGCGCGAGAGAGGAGAGAGAGGCGCAATATCCCCCGATTACACCTGCATCGTCACTATTACTTTAACAGTTACACTTTCTCTCTAAACTTGTCTTCTGACCGACGTGCTCGCGCGCGGAGAGAGAGTGTGAGTGTAACCGTGAAGTTTCGCTGCCGCTGCAAGTATATGTATGTATGCCGGCCGGTGATAGTTTGCGGTGTAGGATCGCGGATTTTTTTTTCCTCGTACCGTAGAATTGGTCGTCGGGTTGGGGAATAATTGGATTATTAATTTTAATAAGCATGTTATACACATTTTTGCTTATATTATTTATTGTATGCCGATTCAACGTATATAGTTTAATAAAATGCTGAATCTTTTGTACACCGGTGTATATAGTTGGCAATAATGTCATTAACCTCGTTTGCGTCATTTTTCGCGCATTAGCAATAAAGCCAACAAGGATGTATAAATATATGTATATAGCAGAGGGCAAGCGCACATTTGTACAAGATAAATTTATAATTGAATTTAAATATTTTACAAACAAGCATCGCTTTGCAGAGGTACGATACCGCTGCAGCCAAAAGCTAACATTTTTTCAAGCTGCTATTTATATATATATTTGCACTTCGGTACGTTCGAAGAAAAAAAAAATTGCAGAACCTCCTCTGTTGATATAATATAAGCCTTATGTTGTATCACAACCAATACGCGCGGGAGAGCTGTTTGTTTTTATTGATCGCTGTAAAATTGACAAACGGTCAGTTTCTTCGATAACCACCGGTGTGAAGCACGGAATAAAGTAAACAGCTCCTGCACGTGCGATCAATTAAAAGTGTTATTCACTGCTACCTTTTAAAAGTGCATATTTAATTAAAGCCTACCTTTATGCGGACACTCATTTATCAATCCAATCTTTCTCGCCGAGAGACACTTCGTATTACAATTCCGCGCGTTCGCCTCAATATACCAAAATCTCAATTTCACCAGTCAGGGTCGACCCGATATTCTTAAACAAACTCGCGCGTGAATGAACGACGGCGTGGGTGCGCGAATGCAATCGCCGAATTTAGCTACGCCGAGCTCGCGAGTAAGGTTGCGACCTCGGCGAGTGCAGCGTGTAAAGGTGATTGACCGCGCGTGCGGCGAAAGGCTGCTTGCGCGGGTTTTTGGTGAGAGAAAGAGAAAACGAAGGAGGAAGTATACTTACGTGTGCGCGAGCGATGATGATGCATACTCCGAAAATGTTTTTTACCGGCGTGGTTTTTTTCGGAAGAGATATTGATTCACTTTTGGCGCGGGAATGGGGACTTGGATCGAGCGTCGGGAAAATCGGGGAATCGGGTGAGGCGGTTTTTCTATTGTTAGATAAGCTGGTAATAGAGATCGGTATAGTGGATTTTTGGGTGTATAGTGTAAACATGTGTGACTAATGGTTTTTTTTTAAATCTTGTGGGTATGGAGGAAACGAATTATTATACATGACTAAATTATAAAATTCATCGGCACTGCATCAAATTTAAAGAGAGACGAGTAAAACGTTGTTTTGTTTATGTAGGTCAAAAATTAAAAATTGTCATTTAGTTTCAATTAACCAACTACGTCCGCATAAATTATTCACTAACTGCTGATACACTCAAAATTTCTTGTATAACTGGTTTTCCACCTGTACCACATAAATAAGACCTTTTTAATTCTGGATTCATGAGAATTCTCATGCAACGTATACACAGTACATTGGGTTTCCCAAAATTTTCGGAAAAAATGTAGAACAGTCGTAGAAATCTCAACGCGTCGTTAAAACGAAAACACCTATAAAACGAGAAATTCACGACTGCATCGCGCGTATATGGAAACCAGTCGGAAATTTGGATTTTATACATCGATAAAGTCGCGCCGCGCAGATTCGAGGTCAGCTTTTTCCTTCCTGCATTTTTAAGCTAATTACGTCCATAAATAACGCAAAATACATCAGACAACTTTACGACACAGTTGCATCGAATTTCAAATTCAAATCTCACTTCTAAATAGCCCCGAATCATCGTGAATCACTTTTCACAATTACGCGCAAGTCTCAGCGCCTAATTTAAGCCACTGACACTATACCCTCGTATACACGCGTGCGCGGAAAATCCTTGAATCGCGTGCTTATAATCGAATAAGCTCTAGCAATTGCCCTCGCCCGAGACTTTATCACCTGCATCGTCGACGTCGGCGAGTCGTGTTTACACCGCGCGCCGTCACACTTGAACCCCAGCCAACTCTTACGCGTCTCTCTCCCGCTAGAAAACAATTTTATTATAGACTTTTTTCCGCGATTGCGCAACCGACGAGAATAGAACCTCCCCCTCCGGCGCTCGATTCTCTCCGATGCACCGAAAATAAATATGCGCTCGCGTGCGAGCAACGAACTGCATGCTCTCCGATGAAGTGGATATCTGTAGGTATAAGAGAGAGACTTTCGGCGCAAATTTCGAATTTCGAAAGCTCGCGCAAGTCGCGTGGGATGAAAATAGGCAACTGCGATGTTGGGGATTTTGCGCACTTTCCCGGTGGGAAAAAGTCGTGTAAACATAGATGAAAAAGTGGCGTGATCAAGAGGGTAAGGGAAGAGTTGTGGCGGTAATTGGAAAAATTGAAAGCAACATTATTATGTATTCAGGCACGTGAATATACGCGAAGTGTAAGGGAAGTGCTAAAACAACTTGTAGAGGTTTTGGCAACAGTGTATGATATCTCAATATAATGAATAAATACATAATTTGCATGCGAATTTCTTAAATATTAGCAAATAAAGGTTAATTTAGTGAAGAATGTTAGAGTATTCATTTAGCAATTTCGAAACAATCTGTGTATTTAATTTAATACAAAATATAAATAAATCGCAGTCACGAATGCCGATTCCTTATGCTTCTTTCTTTCCTTATTTATTCTTGTTTTTTTTTCGTGTCTGACTGATGTTTGACTGACAGAGGAATGTTCGGGCATGGATTTCGGAACCTTCATTTTCGGCTCTCGTTTTTTTGTTTTTTACAGCGCGCTCTCGTAAATTTCCTTATTTGCGCGAAAATATTTGAACCGAATGCGCATTATTTAATCACTTTAATGAGTCTTTTTATGGCGGCCCGCTCTGTTGACTTAAAATTAAGTTAATTTCGCGACATTACGCGATCTTACACGATATGGATATGTAGTTGCATAATCCTTTGTTTTGGTTCTAAAATAGTTTCTAGAACGATGTAGGGGGAAACAAATAGTGAGACGCAGAGGTTATTTTTGTTGTTTAGTTCTGAGAACGCACGTGTCATAATTTATTACGATTAATTAATTAATTGCGCGGTGTGATGGTTTTGTTTACGAATCAGGTGGAAATAGTCAACGAGCGTCATGGTTTTCGGAAGAGGAATTGTGACGTAAAAGAAAATTTTTAGACTACTTGTTCAACACGTTTATTGGTAGCGATATAGAAACGTAGAGAATTAATTCAAAATTACGTCAGAAAATTATCTTTGTAAATGCCCTTTTTTCCTGATAATTTAACGACATTTATTAATTGCTCAACCAGTTTACCACAAAAGCGAATAAAATAAACGCAAGAAAAAATACTTTTACTAACGCTCATTCAACCTTCGCATCTACTCATCAATCTCAATTAAATATTTGCAGAACCCCGAAAATTCTCTGAACCAACTAATTAAACATCAAAATCCAAACAAAACCCAGCACTAAACCTTCATTCCCGCAGCAAAAAGAAAAGCAGAATCTACGACGACCCATCTAATTTCCATCCTAATCTTTCAGCGCGCACTGCACCCACACACGCGCTCACGCAAACAAAATTTCCACCCTCCGAGTGTACAAGTCAGGTGCCGTAAATCTCGCGCGCTTCGTATAAATGCCTCTCTTCCAGCCAAGCAAGCAGCAGCAGCAGCAGCGAACCGAAAGAGGGGAACTTAGGGGCGCGCGCGGTCGCTCGCTCTCGGCCGGGAGTTAACAAAATTACATAAAAAGTGAAGGTGACCCGAGCGCGCCCGGTGATTCATGGGGGCTGATGCCCTCGTTGTCTGGCGGCGTTTAGGAGGAGAAGGAGAGAGAAAGTGGTCGGGTGTGTTTCAGTGTGCGCACGCATCGCAGCGCCGGCTTCGCTTCTCTATCCTCTACGCTCTCGCTTCTCTCTTTGTTTTCGGGCTCGCTGTTTGCCGAATGGGAATCGACTCGAGAGAGAAAAAAGAACGGAGGAGAGGCGAGCGGAAGGCGGAGAGGAGAGCGAGGAATCTAATTGTGGGGAGAGCATTCTTGAGAAGGTGCAGGAGAAGAAGGAGAAGAAGAAGAAGTAGATGCTGGATTTTAGAAGCTTATGTAACGTTTGGGGGTTTTTGTATAGAGTTGAATCAGTTGAATGTGAAAAATATAGTTGGGGAAAACTTGGGTTTTATCCGACGATGGTTTTGGTTTTACCGGGAGGTTGTGTAACAGTTATGGTTTTTATTGAACTGAATTTTTAACACGAGAATAATATAGAAATATGTTTCAGATCCTTTTATAGATATGGTACTGAATTTTTTCGAATATTTTATTTGCCGTATAATGTTAATGGTAATACGATACATCGTTACAACTTTTTTGTGCAATTAGAATTTTTCCGTCGCACGCGCATTGTATTCTAATCTGAGATATTTTTGGCGCCCGGTTAATCCTTCGTTATTGCTGCGTCGTATACGATAAAAACACACACTCAAAGACGACATCATTGACGCAACAATCATAATAAATTTTGCTAACAAACAAACGTTACGTCTAACAACCATAAAAATACCCTCCCCTCCGCATCAACTCGAAATAACCGTACCATCCAAAACTCAAAATTACATTATCTATACTCTCCGAAAAGAAATCTATACTCCCCTCACCTTACGTAACTACCGACATCGGAATTTTTCCCTCCTCGCCTTTTTTTTCAATTCTGCAATTATCGCAATTTCACGGCGTTCGCGCGCGTCAGCGATCACGTGTAAGTATACGCCTATATGAGCGCTGGCGATAAAAGTTTGCTCGCTGCACACACACGCGCGAAAACAGCCAAGCGCGCGATTTCGCCGAATCGCGCCAATCGAGTGGGGGAGCGAACGAGTGAGAAAGAAAGAGAGACGTTGAACCGAGGGCCGATAAAAATAGAGCAGCAGGCGAATGTCAAGGTCAGAGTCGAGGTTCGACGCACAGCGAAGAGAGAAAGAAAGAATGAAAGGGAGGGATAGTGTTTTTGCAAGAGAGGAGGAGAGTGAGTTGCGGGGTTGGGTGTGAGGCGCAGGTGTGGCATCGAGGGTATACAGTTCGGTGGGAGGAATAGGCTTTTGGGATGGTAATTTGCGGGGAAGTGCGGTTCAGGATGTTTAGTTGCAGTCTGCGGAGTTTGGAATATATTTTGGTAGTCGACTGTTTTAAAAGAGGGCTTTTGGATTCGGCTATTTTAGAGAAAAAAGTTTTTTTAATAGAAGAGTATATAGCGATTATTAACGCGGTTATGAAAAAGAAACGAATTGATTAATCGTTTTCACGTACTCGTTAAGAAGGACTTTTTGCTGAAATATATATTTTATCCGATGAGCTTAACTTGTAAGACTTCCTGAGAGATAAATTTATTACAGAAGGATATCGATGTCCTCCGCACGTTCATTGATGCCTTCATTATATACAACGTTGCGAATAATACATCAAATTAGAATCCAATAGACAAGCGCTTTGCAGATTCGTCTGACTAGTTAAGGTGGTTACTACTTACGTTAATTCGCAATAGATCGCGCGCGTTTGATCGATATCATATTTTACTCCTACACCATTGTAGAAAGTATATTACAGGTGTTTTACTAATTGATTTGCATATTTACATTTCACGTGCAATCGGTATAATACAAACCTACCGCACAATTGGCAAAAAAAAAAGTAAAATTTAGCTTAATTGCCTATATGTCGGAGCGAATTATATCGAAGTAGGCTCGTTATTCACGATCGATCGAATATAACGAACTTTCTTATGGTAATCCATCAATTATATGTTTCTTTAATTGCTCCAAATTAGAGTGTGTCGATTTTTATTTAAAATGCGCGCGACTAATTAAAATGTTTTCTAAAATAATTTATTTATAGAAGCAATTTCGCGATAATTTCGTCTCATTTAACGTTGTACCGATATATAAATACCTTCTTATTATTACTACTGGATGGGATATACTTTAATGACTAGGTAATACGGTACAACAAACGTAAGAGCGTACATAAAAAAGTACGAAACCGAAGCAGAAAAATAGTTTCGATAACAGGCCCATTAACTTGGCTCCACAACTGTAAATTTCATTTTCATTACTTCCTCAACCCTTGCGCAATCCGCGCACAGATATACAAGTGCACTATATAAATAGGACTAATTTGTTTTCCACAGTACGTGCGCACATCATCTTTCTCCCCCTCCGGACGACCACAACAACAAATAGTTTCGCTGTTAGTTACATAAACGTCCTTTCCCGAACGCATAGAAGCATGTTTCACTACTACGTACACGCGACGAGCCTCGTGTGTAAGCTATGCAATTACCTAGATATATACACCGCGGCTAGCTAACTGTTCGCGCATCGACGTATAAGCTGCAACCTTGATTCGTCGCTTTTTGCGCATCGTCTTCAGTCATTCTTCTTCTTCTTGTTTCTCCGCGGAGGTCGTAAAACTTTGCACAATGGGAATTATGTAAACATACGCGAGCGCTCGTTAAGTGGGGGATAATTAATTTTTTTACAGTCGATTGATGATATTTACACGCTGGTAAAAAATATTTCGAGGTAAGAGGGGGATTCTCGAAGGTGATAAAGCACGCGGATTATGGGCTGTAAAAATTAATAATATACGAATTTGTGCGCGATGTCGTTGCGTAAGTGAGGTAAGGATGTGTTTTGCATTGCGATTGATTAGACAGTTGCATAGCAATAGTTAGGCATTGATGGTTGAATAGCCAAACGTGAGTCTTGTATAATTTGAATGTTTTCAATAAAATAGGGAAAAGGTGAGTATTTAGGCGAATGATGAATGAAATTTAATTTTAGATTCAATATCACACTACGTTTCTTTTTGAAACCATTTCAATATTAGGTCAATATACTACTCCTGTTTTTTTTTTACAAAATTAACTCGGTAATTATGTATCGTACGAAATGATTGAAACTGGTTATAGTTGCAAAGCTAAAATTTGCCTCTAAACTCTAGATTAAAAATTCGAGCTTAAAAAAAAAAAGAAGAAAATCTGAAATCAATCAAACTTCTGACTGCCTAAAAGTACAACGTAATAAATCGATAACCCAAAATTTCAACCGACAAAAACAGATCTTCGCGTAATGCAGTCCATCATCTCTGCGCACTCTCCTTCCCTCTTTCTCCCGATGCGCTCGGCGCCGCAGCGCGGCGCAGTCTAACCGACTCCCCGCTGCTCAGCTTTCGCTGCTCTCCTCTCTCTCTCCTCCTCACTCTCGCACAGATATCTATACACACAGCGCAGCGGAGGGGAGACCGACATCGAGTGGGGGAGTACAGCGCGCGCGCGCGAGCGAGTGAGGTGGGAGAGACAAAGAAACTCTCCTCGTTTAATTTTATTACGCGTGTTTGCACGCACCTTCGGGAGGTGGAGGAGGCGGAGGAGGAGAGGACAGGTGAACAGACTCTCTTTTTCGCGGGTTCGCGCGCACTTGAACTTGAGTGAGCGCGAAGGAGTGGGGGAGTGTAGTATGTAGGCGAAGGAGGAGAGGATGAATGAGGTGGATTAGGGTGAATGGGGGAGGAGAGAGTCTTTTCAGCTGTTTGTTTATGACGATCTTCGAGGGTTTCCGTTTAGAATATACGTTCGATAAAGCGGTCGCTACAATAATTTTCTACGAAAATGAAAAGAAAAAAAAGCTTGCTCCTAGAGATTAGTCGGAACAATACTTAGTTTCGTTATCGCCTTTTTTTCTAAACGCGCTCCCCGATTACGACACACACGCCCTTATCGAGAGAGCTTCCTCGAATGCAAAAAATCAAGCGCATCACGCGCGCCCTTATCTATATCAATTACTGCTGCGCGCTCACGCGTCTAAATTTAGCGCAACTAGCGCAACCGCGTAAATCATCAGCATACTTATTACCCTCCGGGCAGCGAAAAAGTACCGGGTTTATTAATAATGCAGCAGACAACAAAAGCCACGATTCAGGCTGTGCGAGCGCGAGATATATCAATTGCCGAGGCTCGTCACGTAGGCAAGGCGAGTGAGTGTGCGTACTATGACCTCCTAAGTCGGGTCCGTATATAAGTATGATGGGACGAAACTACTGGCCGATTGGCGCGTGAATGTTGTTACATCACGGGACAATATTTGAATAACGACGTCACGGTTGATAATGTCTCGACGCGGGTCCATGAAACGCGTAGATTTCGGTACATGTGGATTATTAATATGTGTATAGTACATGATGACGATGATGTGATTGTTATATAGTGTTACGTAAGCTGTTTGCTTTAGAAACGGCGTATTATGCTATGTACTCGTTTTGGGATGTTGGTTTAGCCAATGATTAAACCTTGTTGTTTTGTCTAGAAAAAAATTCTTGATAAGAAACACGTCGCATCAGAACTGAGCGCAAATGGTACAGGTGTACGATACTCAGATGAATTTAGGTGACATATATCAGAACCGATGATACAGCATTTCAAAGAAACGAAAAAAGCACACAAATTACTCGCAGTGAATCATGTACAGTCTACTTAACTTCAAATTACCTTATTAATTAAACCCGTAATAACCCAACTCGAAAAAATACCTCCATACTCAAAACCCCCACCTACAAAAAA
>JAPYZO010004597.1:0-11122 GCA_030522905.1 Torymus flavipes | reverse complement strand
AACGTATATTTAAGTAGCCTATGATTCCCATTGAATTTGCGAATAATTCTAGGTAATGCCGTAACCATGTAGATTTCAAAGTATAATCATTCCACGATTAGCAACGGCTGCATCATCTCTCCAGCCATAAAAAGAATAAACCTACACAATAGCACGAATTTTATGAGCGCCAACAACGACGATCCTCGCCTCTTGTCCCGCAAAAAAAAAATACTCTCGCGCGATTTCATAACATCGAATCGTGCACTCGCGTTGATTCAATTACTATTGTGCAACGAAACAGCGATTTAAAAGCGCGTCGATATATGGGCGCCGTGGGCAGTTCTCTGTCATAAAAAATGACATTTACGCGATGTTTTATAAATGGAAGGCAGAGGCTGAAAAATGCGTTTTGGGAGAGAAAAATCATGGCCGAGGGGAAAAACCAGCTGGAAAGAGATCGTGACACGCCTCGAAAAAACGGCATAGAAGGCGAGGTGGGAGGAAAATATGGTTAAGTATAACGACCGCGTGCGTAAGTGTATAGCGCTGATGGCAGCAGAAAGTTTTGTTTTGCTGACCCTAATACACGCAAATGTCAGTGCTTTAATTCATTCGAATAAGTGAAGATAGCGAACTAGAAAAATGGCCGAATTAGCGAAGTGGCTGAATTCCCCGACTTACCTTATATTTCAATTTTTTAAATTTAATAAACGGAGTTTCCCATATCGACTATCCAACACCTGAACGCAATTAAGCATGTGCAGTATGACATTCATCGTTTTCAGTGCCTACGAGCGAAAAATATTTTTATTAAGAAACTTTGGCTTATGTTTTGTTAATCTTGATTCTATCATTTACTTACAACACCACAGTTTTCTATATTCATGATAAAGAGAAGGCCAGCTGTAATTATTTACTTTACCTTATGATTGTATTCTCTACAAACAATAATAGCATTGATTTATTTTTAAACTATAATAGCATTAATATCTTTTACAGATGGATCTAAAATAAATGTTAATAATAAATTATATATCGGTTTTGCTATGTGGTCAAAAATTGAATATTTTAGGAAACAGTCTAAACTACCTGACTATTCCATTTTTAAGGCAGAATGAACACGATTATCGTATACCTGTAATAGTATTATTAAATCGTCAAAAACAAATCAATTTAGAGAATTTAAGATTGTTATTTGTTACTGACTCTCAAAGTATAGTTAAGGCATTATCATTTGGTGAAGGCCTTAGCTGCGAATCTCCCTTATTGGTGTAAGCTATAGCTCTATAGAGATAAAATGTTCCTAGCCATGAACCTTGGTATGGAGATTAAAATTATTTTGATTCCATATCATAAGGGTATTTTAGGTAATTTTAGATGATGGACCAAACAGCTAAACCGCTGCAACAAAAGGAAATCTGATGAATGTCGCAATTCCCTTTTCTTATAGAATTTCTACATATAAATAAATTTACATAAAAAAAAAATCAAGAGGATCTTATTAAAACTAGTGAAAATAAGGGTAATTTCTATTTTGAAAACTTTTACAACATGATAAAAAAAACTTTGGTTTAGCACTATGTTTCATTTATAAAATAAAAGCAATAACTCTTATAAATAGATTAAAAAGTAATCATATATATTGTTAATTACTAGCTTAATTAAATATAAAATAGTTAATAGTGACCTTTGTAAATGTGGACAAGAAGCCGATACAGCAGATCATGTATATTGGCAGTATGATTTATACACTTTTCAAAGAAAAATTATGGTTAGAAAGTTAAACAAACTAAAACTGTATAGTTCTTTCTTCATATAGTCTCTTATACTGAATCTCAGGATTTCTGTAATTGAAATAATGTCTGAATTTATTTTTACGTCTAAAATTGCTACATAATTAAAAATTTTTTTCTATTATTATTAGTATTATACACGTCTAATTTACTTTATGTATATTATACGTGTTATGGCTGTATAGATGCATCTAAGTTGCCAGTAAAACACTAGTTAAGCTAAAATTAAATTAAATTTTGAACAAAATTACTTCTGCAATTGTTGCTATTGTCTTAATTAAAAGAGTTTCTTCTTCGACGAAATAAAAAATGAATCTTGTTAAAAAACTATTTATTGAAAGTAAAATTTATTAATTTTTAAATTTTAACAAACGGAGTTTCTTATTTCACTTATCCATCAGCTTAATGCAATTATGAATGTACAGTATGACATAGCAGTTTTCAGTGCCTTCAAAGGAAAAAGATCTTAATTAAGAAGCGTTGGCTTAACGTTGTGTTAATCTTGATTCTATTATTTACTTACAAGACCAAAGTTTTCTATATTCATGATCAAGAGAGGGCCAGATGTAAATACACATGGTATTCGACTTCTCATCATCATGAACCTCAGCAAATGTTGCGTCTTCAGAGAAAAATTGTACCAACCGCAGAAATATCTGAAAGTTTTGTTGAGTATTTATTTAAACCTGATAATTTCAATGTAATAATTGATAGCACATTTATTTATACGTACACAGAATTAAATATTTCTGAACTAGCGTCAATAATTTGCTGCCCAGGGAAACTAACGTAAAATAGATAAATGACTATGCCTAACCATGCAAAAGTCACTCTCGCAAGATTAATGTAATTATTAACGTTCATCATTACCTGAAAAATCACCACAAAATTTGCAATGATGTCTTTATTTAAGGAGTATTTATATGACTTACGACGACAGTTCCAAAACTTAAACAAATTAAAGTTGCTCCAGTACAGAGGAAGAAACAGGTTGTATAGGTTGATTGAAGGAGATTGGCAAACCTGTAAGTAGACACTGAAAGTTTAGTAAAATAATAAATATTTAATAGATTAAGCAACGTTTCATTCAAAATTCACTGAACTCAATAGATATGCGATGTATTTCAATAGAACTCAGCACATGATTATGAATTTGTTGCTTGATTTCGGCTGATCTGAAGTCTTGAGTATCTTGTAGTTCAAATGCTTTTTTCAGACGATAACTACAAATGTTTTGGAAATTTGCTGTCAATTAATTTAACTGCAAATGCATGTGTTACAAAAACTTTTTGGATTAGAAACTTACTCAACGATATTGAAAAGAGCAACAGCATGTTGCACGCAACAAGCGTAGGTTGAGTCTATAGTGGTGAAAAGCATAATAGTACTGAAGACGACGACAAAGGTATGTAACAGCAGCTGATAATAATATACGTCTTGATCGAGAAAGTACTCGCCGTAAAAACAAAGTACTTTTTGCCGGGACACGTTCTGAGGTATAATTACATCCAATAACGCGGGTATGGCGCCAGGTAGTGTCGCAAAACATATTCCGGCTGTGTATAGGTAAGCTGCAAAATTTAGTCCTTTGGCTTTCCATCGTTTAGGGAAATTTCCGAATTCAATTTCAAAAGATAGAAACAGGAAGTTGATTTTACCGACTAATGGTTTTATAAACGACCGGTATTTTGCTAAATTGTGCCGGTAAGTGCAGGGAGCTATAACTTAGGGAGTTCTGTCAATTTTATAATTACTAAAAACCACAAAACTTGTGAAACTATTTTGAAGTTGCGTGTCTCATCTTTTTATACTAAATTTTTAGTTTTATTTATAATTATTGTAGCTACCCAAATTAGTAAGAATGTAAAAAAACAAGGAACATAATATTAATTGATAAAAATATAAAGCTTAATTCATAAAAACCTTTTATAGATATTTCGTAAAATTCAAAAATATAAACTCTATTATACGAATAAATGAAAAAATAACAAATAAAAAATAAAAAACTTTTGCTATGGAATAAAAAAAATCAAGTTATTTAAAGTGTTTTAGATTTTGAAAAATCCTCAAAAGAATGTTTTTTTTATTAAAATTGGATCGTAGGTTCTCGAAATATCGACACTACATACGAGCACGCACATACTCACAAACACACACATTCAAACCCCTCACACATACTCACCCAGTTACCGAAAAAAATTTTATTACAAATAACGGATTTTTATGCTATACATCTTAACATTTTCTCACTGTTTTAAAGCTTTTTTTCAGTGAAAGAACGTACATTGTCCCAAAGATAAAGAAAATTCGTACAAGTGATCGACTTGCCTCGCCTTTTGGTCGGCATAAAGCGAAATTTTGGTTTCTTTACCAGTATATCCAAGTGTCAGAAGACGGCCGTGATATGCACAAGTTCGAAGAATATTTTGTTCTCCCTCGTCAGTAAACCCGCTCCAATGAATTGTTATTTGCTGGTAAAGATATTTTAGCTAAAATTTAATGTTTAATATATAAAAATAAAAAATATCTGCTCATGAAATTCCAAAGTATTTAAAAATAATGACCTTAGATTCTGCCAACGAAGATGTTATGTATTTAGCAATAATAATATGGAAGTAAACGAAGCCAGTGATATTTTCTACGACTATTTCAAAATTTTTCCCCCATTCTTCAACGCCTCTAATTATCTGCGCCAAAGTAAATCGTCATAGATTAATCTACACTGTATCGACGGAAGAACGACATATCTCGTTGCGAGAATGAAGAACGACGTATCTCGGTGCGAGGATGAAGAGCGACGCGTTCATCCTTGCGCCGAGATACGTTCTTCTAACTTCCACTCATCCGTCTGTATGTTGTGAAAAACCAAACAAGGTAATTGATAGAAATAATTTTCAGTTTTTGACAAAGCACATTATATATGAATAAACCAACAGGTTATAATGTGGTCAGATTATGTTTAACTTTAAAAGTTACAACTCTTGTTATTCGGTATTATATTACAGTTAATTAAATTCATTTGACGTCCGCACGTCATACAAGATTACAAAAAAAAGAAAACGTATTCAGCGATTTTTTCTCAATATAAGGGTGGACACAGGCTCGCATCAAGAGCATCGCGGAAGCTCGCGATATCCGCCCCTGGCATAAGGAGGTTTCAACACTCGCCCAGATCACTTGATAGCATTTTCATTCATTACTAATCAAATTTAACTAGTTTAACATCAAATTCGAGTCTCGAGGTTCTGATTTAAACCATTAAACTTCTATTGTTTCATTATTCGCATAACTTTGACAAGTTGAGAAATAATGTATTATAGGTCCTAAAGGTTAAAAAATGCCAACACAAAAGTTTTCCACAAAGACATTCATCAGATCAAAATATGATTATATAAATATATATAAATATACATTATTCAATTTGTTCACAACAAATTCTTATTCAAAATTCGAAATCAGAAAAATGAAATTTTATTTGTAGTCTCAAATTTTATCAATGTTTCTATTATACATTTTGTATATGGATGTGAAAAAATGTATTATAAATAATTTACCTGTGGTATCATCATGCTATAAACACCAAACAAAATAGTTATTTGAATGCTTAATTTAATATGTCTTTTTTGATAAGGCCAAAGACCCACAGTCTTCAGCATAACCCTGTTTAATCGCCATTGTTTATTACCAAAAACTTCCTTCTCCTTCAACTCAATCTACAAAATAATTTTTATGATATTTAAGTTTTTAATAAAATATAAAAAAGGTATACGGATGGATAGATAGGCTTACATTTTGCACACCCATCTCGTTTAGTATTCTGCATCAATTTTGTGCAATGAAGCAAATAAGAATCAATATTTTGATACCTCCTTTCAGAATCAGTATAAAAGTATTTAAAAAGAAAATAAACAACACAACTTTTTTTCTAATCTATTCGATTCATAGCCAGTTACATGTTCTTAGTTCAACTGATCACTACCGTTCGTCGAATACATCTCTTTGAGGTTCATATTTTCTATTTTTTGAGCTGATCGTCCAATGGTCTGCAAATGCCGTGGATGAGTGACAAGTATATTTTACAGCTAATAAATAATTCCACGCTAATGTAAAGCGGCAGCTGCTATTTGCGCTATTCGCTTGTCGTCGTATTAATAATAAATTAAGCAATTGTTCATTCTATGAAGTTTTTTTCTGTTCAATTGCAAATGATTTGAGTTTTATTATATTTCGATATTAAGTAATTTTATTTCTTGCTTTAGAGTAAATATTTATTCGTTATATTTTGAATAATTAATATGATAGTAGAAACCATTTTATGTTATTTTCATTTGAAATTGAGTTTTAAAAATACGTATCTCATAATATAATATAAGCTGTAACAGTACAGAGGATATTAATAATAAGAAGATTATTTCATTTACAAATTTGTAGTATTATAGTTCTCATAAGATAAGTATATTTTATTTAAGACTCAATTTATATCATTTTTAATCTATTTGATAATAGTAAAGTAATAAATTGTATGTAAAATGAAAATAAAATTATTTGAAAAATTATATTCTTTCATTGTAATGCAATGCCTTTACATAAAAAATATGAAATATTATTTAATAGCATGATATGATTTTTGTGAAAGATTCCTATTTATAATCTTCTTACACATAGAAAATGAACTCTTTAAACTGAAGAAAATGAATCAAAGATATTATTTTTATATTATATATTTTATGTACTAAATTTTTGTATAAAAAAATCGAGCAACTCTTAATAAGTCACAATAAAAATAAGAATCTTTGATTAAGTTGAATACTTTTCAAAACTTAAATATTATTACAATATAGTTATTTATTTGATTGTTAGGGAGATTTGGTAATAATAAAACGTCAAACATTTTTTTTAATTAATGCCATTTTATTGTAATATTCTAAAAGGGCAAGATAAAAAAATACATAAAAATTACATATTCCTTAAAACGCTCAAACTATAAAGCTACATACTCATAAAGCAACGTATCCCAACAAATAGTTTCTGTCAAACGGACGCTCAAGAAAACAAATCCTGTCAACTAAAACCACCAGAGCTCAAACCTCAAACCACTTCGGAACCCAAGCTTCTACGGCGATTGGACTCTCAACGGAAACAGACGCTTTTTGCCCATCCTCATGGAGAGAAATATCTAAATATCTAGAGATTATCGCGTGGAGTCTTGTCACGCTAATATCGCAATCTCACTTGCTTCATTCACGTGACTACTAGTGATATTCACGTGAACTCGTTCCTAGCGAAAATCACAATAACGTCATAGGATTATCCCGGAAGGTTCCTTGCGGTTAAGCATGCGCGGTGGTGGGAGCGTCATAGCAGACGGCAGCACTGCGGGCGCGTGCTATTAGCTTTTCTCATTGGCCATCATAGACGCGCGCGCCCGCTCCCAACCAATGAGAGAAGCGAATATGTCTGGATGTAGACACAGACAAGGCGTGAGCGATTCCCCAACTAAATCGCAAGGAACCTCCCGGGATAATCCCGTGGCGTTCTTGCGATTTTCGCTAGGAACGAGTTCATGCGGATAACGCGAGGGGCCTTGCGAACATCGCTTGAGTTTCTCGTAAACATCGCAGGTTAAAACGTCCTTGCGATACACCTAAGAACGCTCTTCCTTCAAGACCTTAAGACCCATCAAAATTGACGTGCGATAATAAAACAAATGAATAAATCAAAGATTTCTTAATACTTTGCATTACTACGTATTTATTTTTTCTTGATTTTACTTTGGAGTATTTAGTTCTATTTTGTGAATATTTTCATTATAAAGATTCCATTGGTGTGTCAAATCATTGTCAATATATTGTGATAATAAATAATAATATATTCATCAATCAACGTGACCCCACTGCCATTGTATTTTTTATTTGTTAAAAAGCTCACTCGAGTCCTCTCAATTCAAATTCATGAAGGAATATTATCATTAAACTAATACAAGTTGAAGGAGGCAATACATTAAAAAAATCATATTTATATTTTTTTCAGTGCGTAAATCACGCTACCTTTGTTCGTTACCTAATGTCTCTTTAAAACTTTTATAATTTTAAATCAAAAATATTGTTCGTCCTGGACAGATTTGATCTTTCTTTTTATTTATTGATTTAAAATATTTATTTATACTTACATTGCATTGAGTTACATGACGTTTTTTAGAGTATGTCGTGATTAGGTATTTCACACTTGAATATTGAAGCAATTTCTCGTTCGAGTGAATGTCGTGAATATTTTATTAATTTTTCTCAAACCTCTTTTAGATGTTTTTGTCTAATCTAGTTCCAAATAATTGCAAAAATCGTTTCAAGAAGCATATTAAAAAATCTATTAAGTACAGGGTTTTTATTAAAAACCTATTCCACGAAAAATTCTATAAAAAAAGTCAACAATGATATAGAATATCCTATAAATAAAATTATAAGAAGATTTATCGTGTAACTACGATTTTGTGCGATTTCTGCTTCCAGGTTGTATATTTTTGTACACTTTTTTCCATATTTCCAAGTATTGCTTATTCCAGATTCACTAAATTTTATAAATATTTTATTGAACTTTTCAATAAAAGGTGATCCACTCTCAAAACTAAAAGCGAAATAATCATGAAACAATGGAGGACTTGACAATTTCAAGAGGGGCCCACCATCAGCATGTCTATATTTTTCAATATAAAATGCTGCGTAATCAGCTGATGCCATACAAAAGCGATCGCTTTTTTCAACTAGTTTTTTGAAACAAACAGCGATGCTATCGATTTTTATTACATTTCGGTAAATGCTTTCGATATAATCAGTATTTCCATCTTGCGATGAAGGCCCACACATTGCTTTATTCGTGTAAATTGGTAGCAAAGGTTTTCTTAATTGTTCTAAAGTATCAAATAAAACCTCACTTTTTGTTACCAGGTTATTATCTGTTAGTAAAGCAAACGTATCTGCCGAATATTTAATTGATGTCAAGACAATACTTAGGTAAATAATTTTTTCATAGTGCCGTGTTGGCACTTTTGATGCAACAACTGTAAGTAAAATTTGAAAAATATAAAATATTGTCCAATTTTCAAAAGTAATTTTTAGTAGTTTTCCTATAATGAATAAAAAACATATGATTGCAGCAGAAAGGCTTAAGTGTATTAAAAGATTTTTAAAGTTACTAAGCTTGTAGGCATATTTGATTGGTCCAGTCATGTGCATATTAAAATTCATTACTGGATTCCCAATCAAAAATTTTTTCCCATACATTGTTAATCCTACTGGATATGCTAGCGGTGATATGTTAATTTTATTAGTGCGTAATATATTCTGGATACCAGTTATTGTTACATCATTGATTTCTAAAAATTTTACTGTGAAATTGAGAGCAGTTGATAGTTCACTAATAAATTTGTAATGTTTACCAGAAGCTACAATTTGTCCATTCGATTTCTTTATTACAGTGAGTGGAGGTTTATCTATCAAACATGTGGTTATTGAGTACCCGTTCATATTTTTCAATTTGTCGGGAAAAAGAGAGTTCTTCTCGAAGATATATCTTTCGTAGTAAGTTTTTATAAAAGGGTTATAACTTAAAATTAAAGAATTATTTTGATGATCATTTACTAAAATGATTGTAAAATGAATAAATTTTAGCGACCAGCTATATAAAAATAATTGTTTATAATCTCTACTTTGTAAGTTGTTTTTATTAAAGAGTATAATCAAAATCTTAGGTCTTGATCTTGTGTAATGCAGTTGTGCAACAAATTTTATAAATTTCTGTAATTCTTCTATATGAAATTCATGTTGATATTGAAATATAATATAATGTTTATAATTTCTTCTGAAATATTGTAAAAGAGATGATTCTAAAGTCAGATTTCCATAGCTTACGTATAATTTGGACAAGTCAAAGAAAATTGCTGGTATATTTTCACTAACTCTTTCTAGAGCTGAATCTAATAGAGAATCGTTCACTTTTCTCTCTTTGTTAAAAAATACTACTATTTCCTGAATTCGATATTCTTGGCTTATTTTACTTGTAATCAAATCAAATAAATCATTATTTTTCCTATAATTGATTGCTGCTACTGATTGATTCCAAATGAAAATAACTATAATGATATTCGCCTTTATAAACATTTGTATAGCAATATTTTGAATTTAACAATGACACTGAAAGTTTCTAGTACGTAAACGTATGGAATATAACGTAAAATTATGTTAAGTTTTGTTTGAAAACTTGAAAATTTCATTTTGTAACTACTCAGGTTTGTAATAGTCTATAATTAGTTATATAGCAGGTCTAAATATTGTTTTGAAAAGTAGGCGTTAAAATAACTAAACTGTAGAGTATCAATATAATTTTATACAGTTTGTTACGTGCGAGGTGATATTACAAGAATTGACTTGATTGATAGTTGTTATATAAATAATCTGTATCAGTTTTTTATTCAAATTTTTATCTGACGAATAAGACGAATAATACCATACTAAAAAAATTGAACTTTTTAATTTATAACTTAATATACAGCAAAAGTGGAATTAAAATATTTTTCGTCACGTGTTGTCTATAATCTATGTTCTAATTTTCAATATGTACATACACAACTGTTAAAAGTATTTCTTTATAACAGTTGAAAGCAGAACTAGTATATAAATATAAAACAGCAAAATCATTTATTTTAAATTGACAAGACTATAATAAATACTACCACAATTGTAAGTGTTTCATAACAACGTTTAACCCATTTCTTCCCAAGCGGAAATTTTATAGTCGATTGGTTTTTCGTCTCTAAAAACCCTAAAACTAACAAAATAATATTAGAGAAAAACATATTCTGAAGTCAAAAGACCTGCTCTTTTAGAATCTGAGGTCAGATTTGAAAAATTTTTCACCAAAAATTAAATTTGGCCGCCTAAACATGAAAACAGATGAAAACCCAATGTTAAAAATCGACTATAAAATGTCCGCTTGGGAAGAAATGGGTTAAGACGGTCTTACACCTACTTCATGGCCTGTGAATCCAAAATCAGCTGAAAAAATCTAGTTTTTCTACACACCGGGCCGAAAGTACCTCATTCCCGCCCGGCTCCGAAACGGAAATATGGCATTTTTGGCCTCGATGTGAGGAAAAATAATATACGCTCCACGGGAGTAAAATCGACCAGCCCACATCTCGTGTTTGCCACCCTCGCCTTCGGCTCGGGTATCAATTTACACGAGCTGTGGACTGTCCAAGTTTTTTCCTCCCTAGGTGCGTAATATACTATAATTAAGGCATAATATACAATATACATACTACTATACTAATACTTTTAAAATGCTAAAATCCA
>JAPYZO010004596.1:0-11442 GCA_030522905.1 Torymus flavipes | reverse complement strand
CGCTCACCTGCGAACCCAAGCACAGCGAGCGCGTCGAGCTCTACTTTTACGTGAGTACCTATTTAACCTACTTACAAACATCCAATTTTAATCAATTAGTTAAGCTATTTTTATAATTTCAATTGAATTTCAGTAAAACTTACTGCTGCAATAACACCTAATAGTATAGATTTTCTTTGTTATTTTAATATACTGACTATTATGAGAACAAAAAGACATTGTTCTTCTTAATTTTCGCCATTACGATCAATTGAAAAACTTTACTTTACCCATTTAAACATTAGGTTATTAAACAGGCATAAATAGGTCTATAAAATTAAATTAAACATTTAATAAGCATTAGTGAGTTCGATTTTTACATAAAAGTATTTAATAACCATTAAAACTGCATACAATTACGAGACAATAGACGACATTACACGTCTTTTTCCTGAAATAATTTATTTACATAAATAATACTTTTGGATTAGACTCCGGCGTTTTTTCTTTTTAATTCATGTAAAATTTTTTGTTTACGTATAACAATTTGAAAAACAATATAAGATGAAAAAAGGGTTCTTGAAGTAACAAAAATTTGATTTTGTAAGACTCATTTGAGTCCTCCGCTTAAAATGTTTCATCCATTTATTTCATCCAAGAACCCTTTTGCATATTATATCGTTTCTCAAATTATTTTCGTAAACTGAGCATTGTAAACAAAATTTACATTCAAGTCATACATGCTAGAAAATTATGCGAATGACAGGAGTAATATTAGAAAGTATCCGAAAGAAACTAGACATACTAGGAAACTTAAAGTTTTAATGCACAAAGCGTCAAAAAATGAACCAGAGTTATCGTGTAAACAAGTTAAGCATGTAAGTGATATATTAAATTGTCAAGTTTAAAATGACTACAATTATGGAAAATGTATAAGTGAAAGTAAAATCGTGACCGGCCTTATTGCATCTTGGGAGGTATGGTCGCTATTAAGCAAGAAATTCGCAGAATTAAGATACACAGAAACGCGGCGCGTATACCAACAAATTACAGGGTTTCCAATTACATCAAGCGAGTCGGGAAGCCATCAGTTCGCTAAAGATGCGTTGATGTGTTGACACCTACATGACTTTAACTCATCAATGGCTGACGTTTAAGAAAATAAAGTAACGTTCATTTTAACTTCTTCGTGTAAACATCGAATATAAGTAATTGCATTAAAAAAGGATAACGTATAGCCTTTGTCAGGGCAGTATCTTTATCGTTGAAAATCGCAATTCTCGTTTAATTATAGGTATCGAATGATAATTAGCGTAAGACCAGGGACGATAATTAATGATCCGTTCATATCTTTGTAGACTGATTAACTTCTTATAAAATGAAGGCTCCGTAACAATCGCAGCTGAGATCAGAATTACAGAGAAAGATACACTTCTCATTTGGTAGGACACGACTGAATAAGTTAAGTGTGACTAAAGTACATCGCTAATTGAGTTCTATTTATAGGGCTTCGTTTTTATAAGCAGGCCTTAATATTTACTAACATCTGTAAATAAAGTTTAGTTGCAAGTATCTTGTACGTGTACATAGAAGAAATTAAAAAAATATATATGTATGGTGAAAAAGCATCCCACTTGCAACAGCTACGTATAGTAATACCTCGTAGCCTACATTTACATTGCCTCTATATATGTGCGACTTACGGGCATCGAAAAAAAGAAAGCGCGCGCAGAATCCGAAGCGACGAGAGGCGCGCACGCGCGTGCGATAAATATAACCAGGCGGCAGCATCCCTGGAATTCGACAAAGCATGACGTCCGTATGCAGGGTCGTAAGGCTACTTAGAGCGGCGAGCTATGCGGCAGCTGCGCGACGGCTTCAAGCCGGAGAGATCGAGAGCGAAGGACCTCCCAGAAATTCACCGCTCGCACTCCGCCGAGTGCCTCGAATCGCGCCGAAGTCAAGTGCGCACACGTGCAATCACCACCCTACCATCTCCCTCCTTTCCTCGCGATTCTTCGAAAAATCTCGATGCGTTATTGCGGGGGAGATATCGCCGCTTGAGCATACGGGGGGATTGGCTCGAAGGAGGGGCTGATAAGAGGATGGGGCACGTGCGCGCGGCCCGCCGATCAAGATTTCCCTTTCCGGATTCCGACGAGTGCGATTTTTAGCGGCTCAGAGGGGCTGCTTTGCATGTTCCCAGAAGTTCGACGCCCAGGGAATGTGGTAATGACGCACTGCCGATCCGGCACATGGTTAATGCATCATCGGCTGAATATATTTCATTCTAAATGAACTTGGCGGATTTGATTTTTATTATCCCTTAAATTCACAATGGTTCAAAAATGTTAACTATATTTACACTTTCTACATTTCATACGGCAATAGGGCTATATAGTCATCGAATTGATAACGCTATATATTAGCAAGTTAATAAGCCGTGACTAATACGTCAATAATGCAGCATGAAATTAACGTGACATTCTCGAGGTTGTTTAGTGCAGGAATAATTTTCTATTTCGCACGATAATATTATGCACAATAGGAGCGTCGTAAAATTTACGACATTTCTTCAATCGTCCGTCAATTGTTCGAAAGTGCTTTTTCACGAGCGCGAGGCTGAGTACTGCGGCAGCCGTTCGTTGTCTTCTGGTTGAGCGATAAAAGTAATTGAGGCGAGGATTGGAAACGACAGTCGGCCCGGGGATTCGCTCACTCGCTCGAACGCGCGACTTAATTACCCTTTCCGCCACTGCGACGTAACGTTACGTCGTCGTACCAGCACCATTGTAGGATATAATATTATGCAGGCTCGAGTGCAGCGGCTAGAGTTCGTCGTCGTCGTCGTCGCGCTCTTTTCTAATTCCGGCGCGTGTCATGCGTGTGTGTGTGTACTCTGGTATTTAAATAGATCATTATATGATCTGGGTCGAGAGCGGTATAAAAGTTGTCGCGTCCGTTCTCACGAGTGATATTCTTTTGGACTCATGAAAATCGGGAGAATGTGTCGTAACATCAAAGGGCCCAGTTACGTGTGCACTCTGGATTGTATTTCATTTAGCAGCTCGTAAAATATGACTCTAAACTTTTATGGCCGGTTTATTATGCAACGGAAATACGGACGATGATGTAATATTTGATTCGTTTACAAAAGCATTACATCTATATTATAGGTCTGACCGTTAATTATTTTCTTCATCTAATAGAATATAGTTAAGTGAGTCCCAGTTTTCCGGCACCAAACCGGTAGAACACATATTCGAATGAATATAAATCAAAATTTATGCGGCCTTTTAGGGTGGAAGAGCATAAAGGAAATACTTAAAATCAGGAACAAAAAATATATTTGAAAAGTGTGCTATACTCAAGGTACATTCAAGAACAAGCTCTGACGCAACTCTATGGGAATCTTGGACTTGATGCAAGCTTTAATCGGCATCTGCATCGGCTCGTCGAGTGTGTCCAGACGCGCGGGCGCAAAAAAGTAACGGTATATAGAAGCGCCGCCTGCGCCGACGATTTATCACGTGAGACTGCAGATTTCATTCAGTCTGGAGAAGCACTTCCGCGCGGGGACATTGAGCGTGAATCAGTCGCTAAAAGTGACCGAGTCGAATTCTCAGCTGATAAATTAATCGTGAGCAAACTTGACAGCCTGTGCGTAATATTGGGATATAAATATAAATCTTGGGAAACGCAGGAGTCATTGAGGAAAGATGTTGTGGTGATTTTCTATGATGACTTCACTATACTTTTCTTCTTACATATCTGTGTCAACTACACGGTGGCTTTGCCATGATGGAGAAATTAATGTTCTCTAACAACTCAAAAATATATGTATCTTATCTTTTTTTTTCATAATCATTTTCAGTAAAACATGATAAATCATCATAATATTTTTCTACGTTGGCGAGTAAAATGAAGAAAAAATGTCAATACTTTGTAAAGGGAAATTTGATATATCTTTTATCTGATTTTGGATTTGATTCACAATCCACAAAAACCAGGCTTACTAGAATTAGAAGAGCTTTGTGCAAAAGTCAATTAGTGTTCCCAGTTTAGTTGAAATGAAATGGTGCACGTTGGTCTGCTATTTCCGAACTGGGCAACACTAGTTAGCTGTCATGCAGCGAAAGTTTTGAGCTATGTTAACATGCAGTGAACAGAAAAGGAAATAATTTTTCTTCAAATAATCTCAGCGATAAGGTCTTGCTAATACACTGTATATATGCGAGGTGCAAGAGGAACACGGCTTTTGACCATTACCAGCTGCAGCATACGTATATTTTTGAACACGGTGAAAGTAAACACGACAGAAGGGAAAATATGAAGGAAAAACAGGCAGTGCACGCTCGAGTACTCGGCAAAGTGCAGCAGTTAAAGCCACTCGAGAGTCCCTCTTCTCGCGCAAAGGCGACACACACACACACACACACGTCAAGGGCCATAGCGGCCAAAAGCAAAAGCCACTTCTCACGCAGCGCACCTATATTGGAGGCATTAGCTGTCTCTCGGCAGAGCGCGACGGCTGAAAATCGCGAACCGATAGCCATCATCCCCAGACGCGACGCGTGTCAGGCTGCTCTTGGCCGGACCTCAAAATTCGCCATGATTTACCGTGTCGTCGTTGCTGGAGCGGATAGAGCGACTCCCTCTTCTCTCTCTCTCCCATTGTACGCGTGTATAAATACCTGTCGTGTCGTGGCGCGTCCACTTCCGCGGTACGAAAATACGCTGATTTACGGGGGGTGACGACTTTTGAGAGCCGGAGGTGATTCGCGCGCCTCGTAGGCCTAAACTGGGTTAGTAATGCCGTCTGGAGATGGAGGCGGGAGATTCGGAACGACGGCGCGCTCAGTCCAATTTGCGCGCGGAGGCCTTGCTTGCGCCTGCGAACCCTCGGGACTCGGAAGATCGATTGAACGAGGTTAGAAATTGAATCTCCCTGTTATTCCCAGCATCGAGGCGCTTTAACTTTGACTTTGATTCAGCCAGCTTTTGCATTAGTCAACTTGTCAAAAGCCATTTTCACATTTCCAATTAAGTTGATTAGAGCGAAATTCAAGATAATGGCATTATTGACAATTCACTCGCGAATCAATTATCTAGAAATATCACCTTTGTAAAGAAAATTCATTTTACTGTATCAGGTGGGTGTACCTATGCCCGTCCATCTAAAACCAATTACCGATCACTTTTTCTTCTGCGATTACAAGATGGATAATTTTGAATCTTAAGACAGCAATTGCCAAGTAAATAACTCGTACTGTTAGATAACGTATTTATTAATTTAGAAAATTTTATTTTTAAGTATATTTATACAAAAATGGCTGGTAACTAAGGGTGACCGGTTTACAACTGAAAAAGGATCATTAGAGAAATAACAATATAATAAATAACTCTATAGGTATATACACTTTATATAAAGGTTAATCTCTATGAATATGTCACTGCAATCGAAAATAAATAATCTTCCGAATGAATGCGACACATATTCATAGTAAGTGATAGACATATTGATAAAATACTATTATAAGACTATCAATAAATAATTATCGAAGAATGAATGAAAACATTTCAAGTGTCTGCATTAGCAGTAAGTAAAAAATGTAATTCCCTAAAAAAGTTGGTATTTCAATAAATACTATTCGAGCTCTATCAGGCGCTGACTCAGTATCGAAACATTCCCTTAAAATTTCACAACCGCATCGCAGGGGATAACTGTTTTATTCGAGAGAAGCTTACAGACAGACTCTGAGACCACATACGATAAATTTTGAGGGGGGAGAGAGCATAAAACCGCCCGGAAAAAGGGTCCAGTCGCGGCCGCTCTTTTGTTTCTTGTCCCGACACCGCGACGCTATACGCGTCTATCGTCGCGCGCTTTATATCCTCGCGCCATTAGTTATCGCAAAAGTGCTTTAAAGTGCCGCTCCAATTCGAGCGCAGCACACGCACCGCATTGGTAAGTGGTCGTTAAAGGCATCGCGCGCGAGCGGCGGGTGCGAGTGGTAGCTGCATCCGTGCTGCTGCTGCGCTGTCTAGCCGTGGAAAATAAAAAAAAAAACGAAGCTAACGTTTTTACCGCGCGCTCGCACCGCCTGCTCCGAGTTTACGCCTCGGATATACTCGTTCATCGCTCATGTTTTACACTCCGCTTACATTCTTTTTCTCATTCTAGCAATCGCGCGAGTCGAGAGATGACTTTTTTTTATCTAATAAATTATGAGGATTGTAAATCCCGTCTATTATAATTAAAATGCCATTAGCATATAATAAACACAAGATATAAAGTGGTATCTTCTAATGAGCATAATACAAAATAAAACAAATCAAGGGCGTAAATTGTTGAAACGGGATAAAAATTTTAAGAAAAATATTTGATTTTGTTTTTTAAATATAATACGCCAAATCCACGAATATAATAAATGCATTTTCACAAACACATTAATTTGAAATTTTACGGGATCCCAATCGAAGCAAAGCGCGTCTGCACATTCTATAATATAACCAAAAGTTAGGGCTTAACGGTAAGATTCGTGTTGCCAGACGTCTAATTAAATTAGGAGGCTTGCTAAGTAAGGTAATGGATGATGGCTCGGTCTAATTTACAGCATACGAACTCTTTGAGCCCTAGAAATCCAAGAGTTACCGGAACGGATATTTCACCAGATCTTATAGACCGTGCCAGTGAGAACGTATACTTTAATTTTGTATTTAATGATCTACCGAGTTTACGCAATGCTCACAATTTTCTATATATTCGTGAAACGCATGTCACTTTGTAACGTTTCTAAAAATTTATAGGTTCGTTTTCTTTGTAAAAATGTGAGATCTACACTGAAAGAGTGATGGTTTCCTTCACATCTTTTTACAAAAGTGGACCTCACAAAGTTCCGTGACCTAAATCAGTGAAGCACTCCTCATTAGCCTTTGTGCCACCGTCAATCATACTTCACGAAAGATTAAAGACTTTTAGGAAAACGAAATTGCTATCAGTATAATAATTGCAGCGCGTAATTTAAAGGCGCAATTTATCATTTTTTTCATCGCAAGCTCCGACTTTACGATATTAGCCGATCACGATTGTATAGAAAATATGACGCAATCTACGGCCATTACACGCTTTTATTATAAACCGCTCACACCTATCAAATATATTCTCTCTCCGAGCTTACGTAACCGCTTCATAACAGGGTATTTTTGCGGGCGATGCCACCCGTAAATACATCACGCGCGGCGCAACAATATTACCCACGCCCCCGCGCGGCTCGTAATTCACACGCGGAGAGAGAGAGCGAGTGTCGCTGTATCAAAGGAGATCGACCTGTCAGAGAAGCGATATAAAAGTCACAGCAAGGGAAATCATATCTGTCACCTTGGCGGCTCTGCGCCGATGATACTTCCGGGAGAGCGAAAGCTGCGAAGAAGACGCGCGTGTGCAGCGTTGTTCCGCCGCGACAGTGTCTATAAGCGGATGGCGCTGAGGATTTCGCGGCTTTCAAATTTCCTGCTATAGGACCATTTATTTTTGGCGCGAGCGCAAGACACTCAATAGGTATATATATACGAACTGCAGTCTCTCGGACAGACGACGTCTTCTTCTCGACTGTTCCGTTCACCTCGATTTAACAATTCTCTTTTGTCCATTAATGAGATGATTAATTCCTTAATTCCGCGTTAACATTATTCAATTAATTGAGAAAATTTCGTTTACTTGTGACAAATTGTCAAACTAAATGAAAAAATCTTAATTTCTCAAAATAAGTTATCTTTCATCAAAGTAATAAAAATAAAGTCTTGTACGCTGCGATATGAATCAACGGTAATCGCGAATAACCTTTATAAGTATTATAAAGCAAGTAACACAGTTTACCGGGATTCTATACCTTATAATTATCGGCTTGACTGCTTGCATCGCGATAAGGGCCAAGGCCGTTTTAAAACATGACCTGAAGGGTTTCTGAACTTTGTTCTTGAAAAAGCTGACTGGACACTTTAATATTTCAGATGCGAATTATAAAGATAAGCGTTTTGCAATTATCTTGTTATTTGAATAATTATTGAAAATGTACAAAATAATTTATAAATTAATAAAAAAGATTCATGATATCATATCACTTAATGCAGCTGAACATTATTATTAATGATGATATATAAACTATATATTTATAAAATGCAAAATCTAACAAATCATTGTATGACGGAATTTTCGTTTACAATTTATAAAGTCTTTATTAGTAATGTAAATTTATGTGGCCTTGCATCAAAGCCTAATGAAATTCCCGCCCTTCCATTTTCCCCGGCGTAACAAAGGCAGTTTAATGACCTCGAAATTGCACTGAATAGACTTCTTGGACCACACGCGCCCTTGCATGCCCTCATGTGCGCACACGCGCCGTACGTCATCAGCATTACGAGCGGCCTGTTCTCCGAAAAGCAAAAGTACGTTTCGCGTTTATTTCGAGCGAGCGCAGTGAGAGAGAGAGAAAGAGGAAGAGAGGGGGGAGGGGGAGACAAGACAGGTGTAATCATGAAAAATTAACCTCCGCACACGAGTTCCCTTTCGGTCCATTAAACCCGTCTGCAGACGCGCTGACATAGTAATTCCGGGGATGAACTCAAGCTACCGAGGGCAAAGAAACTGCAGTGCGTGCGACTGCTCTCCATTTGTCTCCGCGCGTGAGGTCCGTGCAGGACAGGAAGAGCTTTCGGTCGCAGGGACTCGAGAAAACCATTAAAAACTGTAAGGGCATCGTTCCCGTCGCTGATTGCTATCGCCAAGAATGTGGAATGTCGCAATGACGTGAGCACGCGTGGCTTGGGTTCTTTCGCTTATGCAGTGTTTCACATAATAGCAGATTCTTTATTTAGTGTGGATAAAATAGATATATGTATACGGGAATCGAAGTATAATTATAAAATTCAAGTCTATGTTACAATTAGAATGTATAATGTATTTTATGAAAGTTTATCTTTTTCTTGTTTAGACTGCCATACTCACCGAAACTTTGTTTTCAAAAATATTTAAAACAACCATGTATTACTACAAGTAGTATACACATATGTAGATTGTTATATAAACTATGTATACTTCTACATCTGTACTAATCCTTTACCTGGAGGGCTTACCTATAAAGCAGTTCAGGAATATTTTAAGCCCATTCAAACAAGAAATTACGGTAAAACAAAATTATCTATTTTTAAATGTAAATTAAAAATACTTTCAACAATACAATAAGTAAAATAAACTACTAATAATGCCAATAATAATAAAACATAATTTTAATACCATATAGGTATTCTCAATCTCTTTCACTAAAGTAACAAAAGGGAGAAAAGGTAGTACCAGATGCTAGATTTTTTTAATAAATCACCAGTAGACAAACCGAACTAGTGACAAATGCTGTAGGTTCAAACGTTAGCTTAATGTAGTTACTACTTATTATGGTCCCCAGTTCGCTTTGAATTGACCATTTGGGGTAGCTATATAGAGCATTAAGTTGGGGTGCCTATATGTCAATCTAAATAATAGTATTTATAAATGCCTGTCACTGAATTTCTATTCGAATCACAAATTGGACTAAGAGAAAACATAAAAGCACGTCTGCTTTAATGATATTTGCACACGTTACATTTGTTATGTTACATTTGCGTATGCAATATTTATTTAGAATATTATTTACTCGCAATTATTTATTTATAGATAATTTATAACTTTATATTTTATAAATTTTAAAATTAAAATGAATAACTTATAGTTCTTGTAGATATATTGTTATTAAATTAAATATTTTAATAATTATAAAAATGTTAGCGCAGTTTATTCCAAACTTACGAAAAAACTTTCTATTATATATGAAGTACACACTGGTTTTCGTAATAAACATACATAACCTTTCTTCAGAAAGTCCCTGAAAGTTAAGTAGTTCTATTAACGTTACACGGTTTTATTTTTGAACAATAATATTTTGAATATATTTCACCCAGAAACATAGTTTCTTTGAAAATTCTTGCTTCTTGTTTGCTACTCCTTTTTAACGACATTCTCTTGTCATCACAATTAAGATATTTTGTAATTCTTGGCTCACCGGCATTAACGAATTAACACAAAGCATGACCAGTGATTTATTCAGCCAAAGAACATTCCTATCTGAATTAAGAAATGTCGTAATATTTTTTTTTTAATATTTTTATAGACTATGAATTTTTTTAAACAGTATAATAAAATTTGTAAAATATTATTGAGGCTAATTACTATTACTTTTAAAGGTAGTCACTATGCAGTAAATTGTATAGGTTATTAGACAAACAGACTAAAATAATACATCCAAAAATAAAATTAGTAATAAAATAACATAATAATGAAGATTCCACTCGTGAATAAATAAACACCTGTGATATACCGCGCAGAATTTACGCAACCTGCGAAATCACGCCCGCATATGCACATGCGATCAATCACAAACCGCTTTGAGGTGCAAATGATCGTCACGCGTTATAGTCGCGATCTCGCGACCAGCACATAATGCGCATACGAAGTAAAATGCAGAGTTTAAAGCGTGCCTTTTCACGATGAGATCATAGATAATGCGCCGCATTTTCCTCTTGCTTGCTCGACTAGACAGGGGAATCATGGCTGGAGTTCGAAGCATCGACGTTGACGAATGCGTGGGCGATGCTGACCTTAATGACTTTTAAAGAAGTCGCTTGGAAAAATCTAAGTGATTCTGATGGCTCACACGCGCAATTTGTCAGCGTCCGGCTGCTGATTTTACTTTTCGTACGAAACATTACATAAAGATAAGGGAACCGTTTGATTTACGCAACAAGCGAGAAGAAGCGAATTATAAATACACTACACGATATGTCTTAATCATAGCGATAAAAAAGTTTTCTAAGACTTTTCCTAAATATCACTTACAATTTATGTATTTCTAATATATTATAATCATTATTATATATATTTTAGTTAACCAATCTAATTTTCATTATGAAACAATAATGATAATAGATAATTCTACTTCAAGAAAAGCAATCTTTTCAACTATTTATTGTATTAACTGCATTGTAATATTATTAAAACGATGACTGCACGTTTTATGAAATTCGTAAAAATCAGCACTTTTGTGAAAACTTTGCGGTACGATCAAACAAAAAAGCATAACGCTTTATTAAATATTTTAAATTTTGCTAACATTCCACATTCAAACTCGTAATATATTAATATTCACATCTGATATGCTCTTGACTGATTTCTTAGATTTCAACTTAAATCAACTTATCGATACGTCAACAACTCTATCTTATATTCAGTACCAAAATAAAAAATGCTCTAATAAGTGTCTATACGTGATAGTTGCATTAGCATGTTAACAGGCAGTTGTATAATTTATTCTGACAAAAAAATTAATTATAATTCTAATGCTAAGCTTAAGCTTCTAATTAATAGTCGACAGG
>JAPYZO010004595.1:0-11813 GCA_030522905.1 Torymus flavipes | reverse complement strand
CGAAGAGTCTCGGTAATATACTTTCTGAAGAATCTCGGATGGTACATGATACTATTGCATTTTTTAGTTATTTTGTCTACCTGATTTTTCCAGGTTAGTTCAGAGTTTAGTAGTACACCGAGACGCTCAACAGAGTCGAAAAAGGGAATCTTCGTACTACAGCCTATATCGATGCAGAGGGAATAGTCACTCTTTACGCTATTAACGTATCGATTGCTACCGAAAACAATCGCTTTCATCTTACTTGCATTGCGTTTAAGTGTGGCCCTTACTGAAAAAACTCATATGAGTAGTCATGTGAGTCTCATGTGAGTTACATATGAGATATTATATGTGATCTCATATAAGTTTTCAGTGTAAAGGTAGTTTGTTAGAAACTCATATGAGGTCTCATACGAGGTCTCATATGAGATATCATACAAACCCTTGTATGGCTCTGTAGCCTCGATGCGGCCGCTAGGCGGCGCATGGTGACCTAACACGCAGATAAAAGGGACCCGTTTGGGTATATAGTAAAGTGTGCGACGTAGGGTGGGTAGGCGGGATCACCCACCAATTCCTAATTTACATGAGACTTCATATGAGTTTGAAACAAATACTGAAATACAGTGGATTACACTGGAAACTCATATGAGATCTCATATGGTATCTCATATCAGATCATATATGATATCTCATATGAGATCACGAGTTCTCATGTAAGTTCTCATATGAGTTTTTCCAGTAGAGGCACCAATTTCCCATTCCGAAACTGCCTTTGCAGCCCGCTGGATCAATGCTATCCCCTTACGCAGCCATCACGTCGAATTTGACAATAAACTTGCAGGCCATCTGCGTATAATAGATCTTGAACACCCAAAGGGCCGAGACCCCCGTCATGTTATTAATATAGAGGCAAAATAAGAAAGGTCCTAGTACTGATCCCTGTGGGACTACTAAGTTGGTACTGAGCCATGAAGAGTACCGTGAAAATTTAATTAATAAAAGTTAATTCACAAGAGGGCAGCCCTAGAGAACCTGAAGAATCTTAACTTCTCAAGAGGTCGGGAAGATAGGATAGTATCGAAAGCCTTACTAAAATCAAACAGCAGAAGGATTGTCATCAGTTTTTTGTACATCATGTTCTTATGTCGTCCGTAAGTAAGGCCGTTTGCGTGGAACTGAATCGTAGAAAACCAGTTTGTTTTGGGTCGACTATTTTTGAGGTCTCATGATGCTCCATCAGCTGTGAATGTGCCAGCTTCTCCAGCACCTTCGACAGAAAGCAGAGCAAGGCGATAGGTTGGAAATCTGAAGGAGATGGCAGTGCTTTGCTTTTCTTCAGAGAAACTATGATTGCTTTCTTCCAGAGGGTTGGGAAAACGTTGGCAGACAAAGAGGAGTTAAAGAGTTTGACCAAGAGGTTGCCGATGACTGGAAGTGCTTTAAGGTGGCTTCGGCGCGCTGGGCCGTATCTATCTATAGTTATAACATACTTTTAAACATTTGGGCACCTCGAAATATAAAAAATAGAAAAATTATCTATCACTATTTATCAAGTAGTACGGCCCTGAACGTTTATGTTACATACAGGAAACGCAATTTTTTCATATAATGCATGAAGTTTTCTCTAAAGTTTGTTCAGCGACTGCTGTTTTTTAATACATAGCTATAATCTATATATAATGGACTATTATTAACAACTTTGCCTTTAAAGAACTTATGTTTTATCAATTGGTATGAGAGAAATTAACACGTTCGATTGCCCTTCACGACATTAGAAAGTTTTAGATTTCAGCTTTCGATAAGGATTTTTGTTTTATGATTCTTATGTGATTAAAAAATCGCCGGAGCCATCTTAACGATGGTACTTTGCGAAAGTCACTTTGCGAGCCACAGTGACTTCAGCGCTGGCGTCGCGCGCTTGCATGCCCAGGTGGCGCGAAGAGCTCTCGCGCGCTTGACTCTGCGGAGCGGTGGCCACGTGGCGTCTGCGCAGCCCGACTCTGACGAAAAACGCGGGAAGCCACCCACGAGTGCATACTGATCTCATGCGGAGCGAACATCCCGCCCACCTTCCGTCGGAGCGACGGAATCCCTTAGGTCACTGGAAAAGGTACAATTTGGTCACTGGCCCGACGTAGACTCCGTGTTGCGTTCGAACCGTAGCGACCCGAACTCGATTATCGCGCCCTGGGTAGATGGCAATCACTCTCCCTAGCGGCCACCTTCCGAGAAGTAATAATGTCGAGTCGAGGATCAGCACAATGTCTTTATTATTGAGATCGGGTTTGGACTGCTGCCATTTATGACGCTGCATGAGGGTATGCAAATACTCTCTGGACCAAGGCGCCCAGAACTGGTTCCTCATTGCTTGAACGAGCCGCCAATGGGTAAGCAAATCCGAATTCGCATTATGAACCTTGAAAGATTCTCAAGGAGCGCTGAGGGTAAAGCTGGTCAAGACGTGATTCGAGGTTAGCAGTTCGAGGTCCTCCATCTCCCCGGTTATGGGAGTAAGCGGCCGGGAGTTCAGACAGAGCTCGATCTGCGTCATCAAAGTGGCTAATTCCTCGTAGGTCCTATTGCGCTATCCTACAATCTTTCGGAGATGCGATTTCGCCGATTTCACGGCGGCTTCCCATAGACCCCCGAAGTGGGGAGCTCTCGGAGGAATAAAATGCTATGTTGTGCCCTCATCGGCAAGGGTTGCTCCGATCCGAGACCAGTCCAACTTCACATCACGGAACATGGCACGGAACTCTGCATTGGCTCTGTGGAAGGTCGTGGCGTTGTCGGTCCATATCTCGTTGGGACCTCCTCGTCTTGAGGAGAATCGCCGGAGCGCCGCGAGGAAACTCGCTGTGGTGAGGTCTCCGGCTACTTCCAGGTGTACGGCCTTCGTTGCAATGCAGACGAATACGGCGATATATCCCTTGGTAGTGAGGACTCCTCGGCCTTTGGCTGCCTTGATGTTGAATGGTCCGGCATAATCAAGACCAACGCTGGAAAATGGACGGCTCGGCGTGTTCCGTGCTGCTGGAAGATCGCCCAACCTTTGGCTGCAGGGCTGAGCTCAGGTTCAAGCGCATGTTACACACCTCCTTGTAAATACTCTCACTTGGGCTCGAATCTGACCAAGCGGAGACCTTGGTCACCCGATCATCATACTCTATGGTGACACGGTGAAGGAGCTTGGATAGCAATACCGTAGGACAGAGCTCGAGACGCGGGATTGTCTGCGTCTTCACTGGGGCGGGTCTTGGCGATGAGTAGATGAGATGTCGCTGGCGTGTGGTTGTTGAGAGGCAAGATATACACGACCGGGGCGTACGCCATCTGACTCGCATCTGCGAAGCCATGGAAACTGACGCGGTCTTGGAAGAAAGTGTTGATCCAGCGGGGAATGCGGATTTCCGATATCTTGGGAAGCCGTGTAATGAAGTCTTGCCAGTGGTGCTGCAAAGTAATCGGCAGGGAGTCGTCCCAATCGACGCTGCACCGCCAGATCTCTTGGAGGAGAATCTTTGCGGAAATCACAATTGGACTAACCCAACCGAGCGGATCGAACAACTTCGCGATGATACCGAGAATCGCTCTCTTAGTACTCCCATGTGTCGATATGTCCGAAGAAAGATACCGGAATTCGTCCTCAACTGGATCCCAGGCGATCCCGAGCATCTTGGTCGGTTGATCGCACGCGACATCTTTCCAATTAGACCTGAGCCTTTCTTCCTGGGGCATTTTCTCGGTGAATGCGGGGTGACTCGAGACCCATTTCTGAAGAGTGAAGCCACCCTTTTCTAACAATTGGATGATTTCTCTTCGTAGCCAAATAGCTGCATCAAGGTCATCTGCACCCGTTAATATGTCGTCGATGTAGGTCGACTGGAGCAAGGCCGTGACTTTCTAGGTGACTTTCTGATCGTTTCCAGAGGATACGTTGCAGATCCACCTCCCGTGGATCGACTCGTATCTGACGATACATTTGCTGGATGTAGAGATGGCTATTCTCGAGATCCTCCAGCCTAGGATTACTGACACAAGATCGATCTGCAAGGCGGGCCCGGTATACATAAGATCATTGAGCGATGGAGCTGCGCCGAAATGGTGAGAGGCATTGAAGACCACACAAAGCTTTTTCGATCGGTCGGCGTGCTGCCAAATGCCATGGTGGGGTAGATAGGCGACCCGCCCACCATGAAAGACCATCTCCTCTTCCTTCATCATCCGCATGTGTTGGAGGTTCTCGTAATCTTTCATAAATTTAAGGTACTCCTCGGCCAGGGCGGGATCGACGTTCATCCTTGCGTGCATCCGTTCAAGAGACCATCGGGCTGCACTGAGGGAGCCCTTAAGCGGTAAGCGTCCATGGATACGGAGGGGCAGGCGAACTATGTATCTCCCAGTATCGTCCCGTCGTTGTCCTTCTTTAAACAGTCTCTAGCACTCGAGGTCGTCTGGCGAAGACTGGGACCTCTCCGGGATCTCTTCGATCTCCCAGAATCGTCTGAGTGCCTTGTCCAACCAGGATCGCTCACGGATCCACACAAGGTTGTAGCGAAGCGCTCTTTACCACGCCCACTCGTCTCTACAGCTCCGAGAAAAATCTAACCAAGGGCCGTGCGCTGGGCTGTGGGCGTCCCAGAAGGGGACTCACTCTGTGCCAGATTATGCGGGTGTAGACCCCGGATCCTAGAAGTAGATCAACTTCGGAGGAACCGTAGAATTTGGGGTCGGCCAGCTGTAAGCCAGACAGCTGCGACCAAGAGCCTCTCTCATCTTCCGGAGTGAGGCCACGGAGTGAGACTCGGGCCTGATGAGAAGGAGCCTGGAGTTGCTTGGCGGGACGACGGGAAATTAAATTAACCTCGGAACCGGAGTCGATTAAAGCTCGGGCCGCTATATCTTAGCAGTTGGCGCCCTTCAGATGGATGAGAACTAGAAAGACTAGTCATGAACCCGGATCGGCAGCGAGTCCTTGCGCGGAAGCTTCAGCCCTGTTTGTCTCTTAGCGCGAGCGTTTCTTTGGGGGTCCACAGTTGGCGGCGTACGCTGTCGTCCGCTTGTTCGGTGCTTCCGGGTGTAAGAGCGAATGATGCCGACGCGATCACTCGCGGCAAAGGTGTTTTGAGTCACAGTGCTGGGCGTTGTGCCCAGATCTAAGGAAATTGTAGCACAGCTTCCATCGGCTTGCGAGGGCTCTCCTATGTGCCATCGGCATCCGCCTGAATTCATCGCACTGACCAACTTTCAAGAGTTTTCAGCGTATGGATCATCTCTTGTAGGAACTCCTTTAGGTGGTTGAAGGTATTAGGATATGCCTTGATCTTAATCCATCTTTTCCATTCGCGACGAGTACTGGGATCCATTCCTCTCTTGGCGAAAAAGACAAACCATGCATCCCAATTGTCGACCGGTTGATCGAGCGTATGCAAGGCCTTGCGGCTTCGCGTCACCTGATCCAGGAGACCCTGAAGCCCACCACTGTTCTCGTCCTTCAGACTCCGGATTGACGATAGGGTCGTCATATGCTTTTGAGCGAGGAGCTGAGAGTTGTCATACCGATCTAAGAGCAGCTCCCAAGCTACGTTGTAGTTCGCCTCGGTCGTCGTGAGACTGTCGAGAGCCCTTTTGGCCTTTTCGCCTAGAACCGATGTCTTCAAGTAGTCAAGTTTCTGGACTCCAGAAAGGCTGCCGTTAAGGTGGATCAAAGACCGGAATAGGTCTCGAAAAGACTCACAGTCCTCTTGCTGACCTGAGAAAGATGGTAGAGAGATCTTGGGGAGGGAGACCGTTCCGGGAAGTTGACGGCCCGCCGCCGAAGCCTGCTCGACTGGACCCAATCTCGCTTCCTCGTCGTAGATGAATCCCAGAGCTGCGGTGTAAGCGAGTTCGACAGCGGAGAACCGGTCATCGTCAAAATATGCGTCGTCTCGAAGATCGGGTTGCTGGCTCAACTGGTCGTAATTCCCTTGGAATTCCGTCCAGTACCGCTTCAGACACTCGCGGCGGCCGCGAAGGAAGCCAGCCGTGAGGCCCGCACGGCCGATCTTCAAGGTGTTCGACTTGAAGTTGGCGATCAAGCGGGAAAGTATAGACTGCCTATCGATGCGCGCCAAGACTGTTGGTTACCTGCGAACAAAGCAAAAACGGACAAGGCTCGCGATATGATAAGGTCTCGGGGCCTCTATACAAGAGCGGGATATACCCGAGTCACGGATCACACGCCCTCGACTGGGCGGTCACCGCTCTTGCCAACGGATTCTGGAGACGGATCGTCAGTCACCCTTCGTCAACTGACCGATCGATCACACGTGGACGCCTTCAAAATCCCCCACTGCCCCGATCCGGCTCGGAGGACCAATGTTTTCCGTCGAAACAAAGGGCGAGGAGACACTGGATCGGGCGGGAAATGAAGACGAACACGGCGCTAAATTATCGCTAGAAATTTATTGAAGAAACAAAATAATACAATGGGTATGTTTGAACAAATACAGAATAAGAAATAAATAATAAACAAGAGAATAATAGTAATAAGAGAGAACGCAAGAAGGTAACTCGAGAGCCGGAGAATGTGCCTCGTGGAGAGTTGAGCGACGACTGAGAGCGACGCAGGCGTGAGCGCGCCTTTTATAGCCGAGCCACAGTGACGTCAGCGCTGGCGTCGCGCGCTTGCATGCCTAGGTGGCGTGGAGAGCTCTCGTGCGCTTGACTCTGCGGGGCGGCAGCCACGTGGCGTCGGCGCAGCCCGACTCCGCTGAAAAACGAGGGAAGCCACCCACGAGCGCATGGTGATCTCATGCGGAGCGAACAGAGATAATTCTGCAAAATATCTCACTGTCTCTCGCGGAGAGGCCGACACTCTGGCAAAGTGACAGTTTAGCTCATCTGGAGTAAATCCGTTCAGATTCTTAGTGTACTTGGGTAAGAGCCCCAGGCCACGCAACTCTTTCCAAACATTACCATCTGATACAGTATCTAAAAGTCTAGCTTCAATGTAGGACGTCTTGGCGAGGTCAATTTGTTCGTCAAGTTGTTTTCGTAGTGTAACAAATTCATCATATACAACTTGTTGTCCAGACCGCTTGTAGCGTCGATACAGCGAGTCATGTACGGAAAAGCTGGGCTAGCTTCGCGTCTATCCACGGCAGTCTGCTCTTTTTAGGAGCAACAGTTTTCTCCGAGACCAGAGCGTTCATCGTGGCTATCAGGTTGTTACAGAGACAGCTCAGAGCTTGCTCCGTGTCAACGGTGTCAACATCAAAGCATGTCCGGTCACAGCAGCCCAACTGAGCCACAAGATCTTAAGGAGCTGTATTTTTGTAGTCTCTATAGTTAAAGTTGGTCTTTTTTGGCACAGCTGAGTTCAGCTTGATGAGACAATCTATAAAGTTATGACTGCTGCGAAAGTTAGCTGGAATATTTCAGCCGTTGATAATTGTGTCATTGTCGTCGACGAAGATGACATCAATCCAGGTGCCAGATTTGCCCTTAAAATGCGTGGAGCCATGTTGGACCAACTGCAACGATAGTTCCGACGCTAAATTGCGAATAAATTGCGCATCATGTCTGCCACATTGAGATCTCTCATGATTATTTTGTGACTATAGTCACCTGATACGGATCGCAATGTATTGACAAGATCCGAGTTTTTTTTAAAAGGCGACTTTCAATGGTCTATAAATTACTGCCACAAGAATAGCGGGATTTTTACAATACAGTCCATCAGTATGGAACAAAATAGTGGTGATGTGATAGGAAGGCTTGAGAGTTGTTAGATAACGAGTCAAAATTCGAAGAGAGTGACATATGATCCAAGTCAATGTTCTCGTTCTTAGCGAAGTTTGCTTCGAGACGATTGAGTGCACGTAATGCGCAGAATGAGAATTTTCGAGATGAGCAGAGCTCAGATTTTCTCGATCTTTCCATGGGAGACTTACTATATACCGACCCGACTCATCTTGTCAAGTGGTTTTTTGATAAAACTCCTCGCATGCTTGTTCATCAGTCGAGTAAGTTTTTTTTAATTGACTATCTCCTCCGCCCTCCAAAAATCTTGTACGAGCTCCAAAAGTTTGGCTTCATGCTCGCAGCTGTTAGAACAATGAAGAGATACTGATTCTAGCCCTATTGCTGAGGGTGACGAAGAAAGATTACCTATCAAGAGCCATCCGCGTTTGGAGCTAAGTGCTATCCGTTGAAGGTTCTGACCCTTAACAATTTGATTTTCAATGATTTGCGCATAAACGCTAGCACCGAGAAGAATATCGATGAGTGAAGGTTCAAGATACATGGGGTCTGCTAGCTGCAGCCATCTTAAGTATTCGAAATTAGTAATACCACCTGCGAGGGATGTAAGAGGATAGTTTTGGAAAAACTATAGAATCAACTTCTAGAGAATAAGTTGAATCAAAATGAGGTTGTATAGAAAGATAGGCTACTAACCCTACCGGTAGCTAAAAGTACTCCTGTATATTTAGTACTTACTCCATTATTAAGGGAGACTGCTTGAGAAGCAGATTGATCGACTTCTGAAATGACGAGATTGCCACAGTTTGGGCTAGAGGTGCTGGACACTGAGTTAATCTGTTCAGTCTGCGATGAACTCTTGATTGATATCTTGATTGCTGTCAATGTGCAAAAAAGTGTGATGCTTAGCTTTACAAAGAAAGCATCGATACGAGGAAGTAAAATTCCTTATGTGGTGCTTCCCTAAAGAATTAAAGCAAAGGTTTGAAGATTTCAGACACTCTTTCCGCTCGGGAATTGACTTACTGAGAAATTGTTCACATCGATTTATGTAATGAGGCTCGTTACATAGTAAACATTACCTTTTCTGACTGTTTTTCACGTTTTGAGGCGATGCTTGATGAGAAAAAACCGAATGAGCTTGTCATGCTCTGACTTACGAGATTTTGAATTAGGTGACTGTGTTTTAGGATTATTATTTGAAGACGATTTAGTACCAGTTTCGATGGCCTCAGGAATGAGGGTTTGGCTTCGAAGAAAGGCCTAAAGTTGCTCCAAAGTGAGTGGATCGACACGGTCACCAAGATGTCTTTGCCATTCTTTGCGCGTATTCAAATCGAGCTGCTTAAGCGTGAAATGTACCATTAGATCACTTCCTAAGAACTCTGCTCTATTAAGAGAAGTAAGACTAGCTATAGGGTTGTAAAGTTCCCTATAAATACGTTTAATTTCGGAAGAAGAGTCCGTCTTCATGGGTTTAACAGAGAAGGTTTCTGAAACGTGAGAACTAACAATACGACGTTGGTTCTCGTAATATTCGATTAAGGTTGCCAATGACCGTTCATAACTTTAATTCGAAATGGGGAGAGATTTAATTGTCTCAACAACTTCACTTGTAAGGTTAGTGCGAAGGAAGTGTAATGTGTAATTTCATAATCGATGATAAGTCTTCGCGGCGATGAATGACAGCGCGAAAAACATCCCTAAAATTCTCCCAATCAGAGAATTTACCTGAAAATTTGAGTAAATCTATCTTAGGCAACGATTGAAATGAAAAATTAGTAGATTGAGCAGAGCTCGGAGGAGTCGCAACCGTGACGGTAGAAGAACCAGCTGCAACGTTTTCTTCCATCAACTCTTTTAGGAAATCAAAAAATTCACCTTTGCAATCATAAAAACTATCTTGAACCAACTCAACGAGATCACTTGTGAAATAGACATGTATTTTGTCAAGCTCCTTGAGATGCATGATTTTCTCATGAGTTGTTTGAAAGTGATTGTAATTTTTCTCAAGACCGGCTAGCGAGCTTTTGATTATTACCCTCAATCATATTATCTTTACCTTTTGATTTGAAAGTTTGACATGGGTTTGCAATTTTAGTTTGGAGCGACATCTGTTTTGCATGATACTCCTCCATTTTGAGATCAAGGATAATTGAGATCAATAATAAAAGACTAGTGACAAAATTGACTCTAAACCTAGGTGTTGCGTTAACTATTCTTGCACTCTCGAGAGTGAAATAAGAAATAGTGAGAATTATTGAAATTAATTCTTAACCTAAGTCATAATACTTATGTTAGTATAAACGCAGAGATGCGCTTGAAGATGCGACGTTGAGTGCGTCTGCTATCGTTTCCACGACAAATCAGCTGATGATCCACAGCGTTGGCTGCTCGAAGTGACTTTACTGCAGGTATTGTATTCAGCTATCCCTGCAGCGTAGTCAACAACTGAATCGGGAATGCATCCAGATGTGGACCAGCAGTCAAAGTTGAAGTCAAGATGAAGTATCAACAGGCAGTAGTCAAGTAGAAATCCGCAATTGATAGCAACGGTGCCTCGTGTTGAAGGCAGTCGTTATCCAAGTAAACTGCAAGTTCACGTAATATAAGTAAATTGGGTGCAATTACTTCTAAATACATCCACCCGAGTTCAACACAGCAGTGATATAATTCCCAAGTTCATTTACAATTAATCCAAATTCAGACTAAACAAGCCCAAATTCATCAAATTCAAGTGAAATGAAACCAAGTTCAAACAAAGAAAGGCCAAGTTCACCAAGTTCAATTAAATTTAAACCAAGTTCAATTTAAATGTATGCTTAATCTCATTAAAACTATGAATAATGCAGAGACTACAGTGACTAGCCTATTAATAAATCGCAATGCTAAATTTTAAATAACATTGGAACGATACGTATGTCCCGAAAATGGACCGATGTATCCGTTTGCTGCCTGGAGTAGTCCATGGATGGACTGGTGTAGACCCCGTAGCTCGCGCTCCACGTGGGTAGTCCGTGACTCGACTTGCGTAGACCCCGTAGCACGCCGACATCACGCGGGTAACTCCTGGCTTGATTGGTGTGAGCCACGTGGCGTGTAGTCTCCACGCGGGTACTCCTTGATTTGCCTGTTGTGGACCTTGTAGCGTGTACGATGCGAGAGCATGCGAATTTTACGGCACTTCCGAACACGGACATTATTATGCGTACCTGCTATAACGGGGAGAATTCCAACTTGGTGGGGTTCATTAGAATCTCCCTATTATAACGTGTAATTTTTAACGAGATGAGGTGCCCGAAAAAAGCACACAAAATTATGACAAATTAATAGTTGTCAATATAGATTAAATTAGAGAAAAGCCGCAATGTTGAAGGCATTAAACGACATTCTGGGCGCCAGGCACTGTTAATATCCAAATTTATGGATAAATAAAGTCAGCAGTGCCTCTTACTATAAGACCTGTTCAATTAGAGTTAAATACTTACAAAATTTTAATGCTCGGCAGCTCCAAGGCAGAGGAGCGAGTTTACACGGCGGGAGTGATACACACGTTCAGACAAGTACAATAACAACACAAATAACATTCCAAATAATTCGGGTCACATAAAGAAATAAGAACAAGAAATTCTGAATAAATATAAAACTAATTATCACTTTAATTTCTAAATTTCTGTTACGTTAACCTAAAAGAAATCCTACTCAAGGCACTAATTTTTATTACTATTATTTTTAACAATTATTTTAGCACTAAATAAACTTTACACGCTAGCCTCGCAAAGAAAGTCAATAAAGCTCTATACAGTCTGCGGTTTATTAGGGCATGTACCATCGAGACCCTCCGCAAAAGATTAGTTGAGTCATTAGTGCAAGCGCACTTAGACTACTATACGGTGGTATACATTGATGCATCCAAAGATGTGTGTCCAATGCATGTGTGAGGTATATCACTGGGACTAGAAGGGATGAGCATATAAGCCCCTACAGGAAGCGCCTGGGCTGGCTCCGTACGGACTCACGCAGATCTTACTTCGCAGCACTATTAATGTATAAAATACTACGACTGCGTGAGCCCAGTTATT
>JAPYZO010004594.1:0-18580 GCA_030522905.1 Torymus flavipes | reverse complement strand
ATACTTTGATGATAGTCTTAGCACTAACGCACGACACTATTACACAGCACTGATATCGACAGTATTACTAAATGTTGCTGGTAGGCGGAGCTATTGCACCAACTTACCCTTAATGCAGCCAACTAGCCCCGGTCTCTCCCTACCAATCCGAAATAAATTATGGCATTTACACTTGATAAAATATGTATTTTAAGTAATAGTAGAACTTTTAGATGAATTATATCATTTTTGCATTATGATTTTGCTAAAAATACTTTCATTTAATTAACACGTTATATAGCTATGAAATATGGTTTATTTTTTACCAGGGGTATGGTAAGGCAATAATTAAATGTACTTTATCTATTTTTATTTTACAATGATTGTATACTTGTACTCTGTTATTAAAGATACAATGTAGCTTTCTTTTTAGAACAGAAACATATTAATAGGTGGTAAGAGCGTCTGTCAAATTTATGAAACTTGACATTGAACGAGTATATACTACCGGAAACGCACTTTCATTCTTCGAAACGGTTTTTTGAGTTACTTCTATTTTCAAACCACACTTATAATTATCGATGGTTCGTTAAGTACAGTCCAAGAAATGTCTAAGTTTTTCAATTACCAGACACCACAAAAGACATTTTGATCTAACGCATTACACCTTTCACTTCCTCAAATTTCGCCAACCTGCACCTTTGCTCTCACCCGCAACATCAGATCCTAATCGATCTGTTCATTATCATAGCCAGCCCACTCGCACGATCGAAAGACCCGTTAAATCTCTTGACATTTCGAAGGGGAAGGGGGCAATGTACAACGTGCCGGCATTATTATAGGCCGGAGAGGCATGCACGCGTCGCGTGGGGCAATTATCCCCCCGAAGTGAGCGTGAGAGTCGCGGATATCACTTTGCGCAAGACGCAAAATTTGTTTAATTGGGCCGCGCGATGTGGCGCGCGCGATATACAAGCCGTGTATCTATATGGGCGCGCGACTTTCGTAAACGCGTAATTATATAAAGTTTGCGAATGTATGTGTGTGTGTAGCGTGCACGTTTGATTTTGTTGTTTTATATAGTATAAGTATAAGATAGGGATTTTCTGGGGAAAGTGTAATAGATTGGACGGAGAATGTGGGCTAGTTACAGCGGTTGGATAATGTGGGGGTGGTTTGATGGATCTAGGAAGTTGAATGGTAGCGATCAACATCAGGTGTTAATTCAATAAATGAGATTTATGTTGACATTTATATTTAATAGTCTGTGGTAATATTTTCGTAAGAATGAGTGGTAATAAGACATTACGGCTCTAATTTTACCCACGAAATGTATCTGTGTATTTTTAATACTCGTATTCGCCTTCGAAATTAGTTTTCTGACATTAATATTGAGTATATAATCATCATACATTGTTTTTTTTTGTACAATGATCAAGCCTGAATACAAATGACCCTATCACGAATCAAGGAAACGATTCTTGAAAAAACATTGTAAACATTATCGCTGCACGACAGTTGCATGTATTTCTTATTTAGAAAATATATAACGCAATCGCATCTTACATAAACTCTCTGATATGCAAAAGCGGCAATGATATTGTTTACAAACAGTTTTACTATATGGCTACACACATGCGCCTAAGCGCACGAAAGAATGCGCACTTAAACTGCGTTCGCCCAGGGCCGCGTGGGCTCGGTAAAATTGCACCCTGCGCGCGAGCGCGCATATGTATACGCCGTTATATTGCTGCACGAAATTTACGAAGAACGAGGGGGAAAAAAGACACTATATGAGCCATTTGAGTCGGCGTAATACGCCAATAAAAATCGGGCAAAAATTCATAAAATATATATACGCACGCATTACGGCATTATATTCCGCGCCCATTAGATTATTATACGGTGCGTAAGTGGTAGCCGATATAGTTCCTATATTCGTCTGTTAATGGTTGCGCACTAATGGATTGTCTTTCGCAAAAAGGGGCCGCGCGCACTTTGCACAATGTTTTCCCATGACGCAAGGGATACGGATTATTTTTTTTTCTCTCTCTCTCTCTCTATAAAATTCTTCCACCTCTTTCGAGACCGTGTTGTCATGAGGTAGTTGCACTTCGCCTTGCGATTATAGACTTTTATCGATGAGCGGGTTTCCGTCGTTGTGGAATACGTAGATAAAGTATGGTACAAGTTTAGCATGGAAATAGAGTATTCAAGCTTGAGAGCGTTTATAATAACGTTTAAGAATGCAGAATTCAAAAAGATGGGGTACAGTTTTAGGTTTTCTATTTTGCCAATGAAAATGGTTGTGGAGAATGAGCGACAATATCTTACAACGTTTCTTAGAAGCAGGTGAAATGTCGCGAGAAAAACGCATGTAATCAATCCAAATGAAGAGCAATATATCATAATTGGTGTTAAATACATATTACTTGCAATATGCAAGTAAGATGAAAATAGCGCCTTTCTCCACACCCAATATTTACCGAAAATATTAAAATATTCAATTATTTTTTAAATGATGACATTATTCAAATTCATAGAACAGAGAAACACCGAGCACCACTTTAGCACAAATAATAAGCATTCTATTCTCGCTCTTCGTAGTTAAACAATAAATTTTCAAAAGTGCAGAATATTTTCCGAACAAGCGCAAGCCTTATAATTAAAATAGCAGCGCTAATCATTTACGCCGATGTTTTCACGCCATGTTAAATTTCTAGAACAAATGGTAAAATGAACTGTTTATAAAAAGAAAAAGAAGCAAATAACATTATTTTTCCAAGAACAGCGCCGGTGTAAAAACTTGTTAAATGCAAATTTCGATGCGACTTGTACACCATTCCCCTCATTTTTCTCCCCTCTTTTGTCTCTAAAGCGCCAAGTACAGAAAATTATCGCAAGTAATAATTACAACATCGATTCCGACCGCGCTCGCTCTCTCACAACACGAGAACTACAAAATTACAAGATTCCGCTGTATTGCAAATTCCACTCCTATACAACAGCTAAACTACTTTGCGACAAACACAACTGGCGCCTAGCGCCAAAACAGTCGTTTCTCTCTCTCTCTCTCTCTCTCTTTCAAAATATTAAATAACACGTCGACGCGTGGAACGACTTCTTTCGGCTGCGATCCGGTTTTTCCACGCGGCTGTCGTTACGCGCTCGCCCCGGGAAAAGCGCTGTACGGCCCGCGAGGAATCGTAAAAATCCTATTGGAAAGTCAGCGGGGATACCGTAAAAAGGAGTCGGGTGTAATGGTAATGGACACTAAAGGAGCGCGGAGAGATACGACGAGTCTCCCCGCTGTAGTGGTGCGCGCGCCGGTCTATCATTTGGTGAGCGCGGAATTGACATTTTTAAGAACGTCCGCAGGAGACTCCTTTTAGCCGGAGAGTGCGAGGATAATTAGCCTTCTTTTTTAGTCGCGAATGGTCGTTACACAATGATAATGCTAATAATTTGGCGATAGATGGCGATTTTGAGATTCTGGTGAGAGACTGTTGCGTGAATTCCGAGTATAGCGTGTTTCCGTTAAAGGACATTCTTTTGTTGTTTAATCGGCTGGAATCTGAAATTCTCCGTCGGTTAATCGACGCTTTATCGATGAAAAGATCGATGTCTTTTTCTCATGCAAAATTTTGCAACAGCTGCAAGTCGCGGCGGACAAAAACTTTTTAACAATTCAATACAAAGAGCGATGGTACAGAACTCGAACAAAAAGACGGTGAGCTACTACGACGCGATTGCCTTAGAGCGAGCGGCCTTGTCGTTGGCTTTACGACTCCTGAAAGTTTTTATTGACCGAGAAGCACTCGACGCGCGAGCGTTTAGTTCGCGAAAGCGTCGTTGTAAGTGAACGCTCGCAATTTTCAACGGCGTAACACGTCACTCTTCTGATGTCTTCATTAATATGGACGTCGCGAGGGTAACTTCTGACTTATCTGCAACAATCGTAACATACCAGACAGTGTCATGGTGCAAACGTGTAGTTTCATTTGCAATTTATGACGAACGCTTTTTCAATTCGAAGTGTAATCTCTCGAGCAATTAAGATTTTTCGAATGACGCTCGCGATGATTGAAGACTCGCGTATCGCGGGGAAAAATCTTTTATGTAGGTATAAGCGCGGCAAGCGAAAGTTGATCCATAAACTGGATTTTAATGATTTAGATCGATAGCGATTATAATAATGTATTCGAGCGATTTTATTACGGATCGCGGCTGTAATAAAGTGGTGCAAGAAAGGATGAAGAGGTTTTTTTTGTGTCCGAGGTTGGGGATAAACTGTGATGAAAAATGGTACTTGTTTATGCATCCATATAAAGCCGTACAAATGCTATGCAAACACTTATAATTCTTAACAATTTTATCTCTATAAAATATTGTTTAGTTTATAGAACGCAGCTGTATCGCGAACATATTTAAATTATCCATAGCGCTGTCGTATAGTTAACGAGAAACTATATCTGCAGCGGCGACGCAGAAAAAAAAATCATCATCGTAACTTGCATTTCTTCGATCACTTAGAGGCGTTTAATTTTTTGCCGCGCCACAAAGAGAAAGCCTCATGGAACGACGGCATTTTTCAGATTCGCCGGTAAATCGACATCTTTCGCGCGGAGCGCATTCCCCGGATAGCATCGATACGAATTTCGCAACGCGCAGATCGTGCGTCTATTTCATACAAAGACGATTACGCACGAGCGCGGTGTATTTTTAGCAGCTCGATCGCGATGCTCTATATATATATTACGCACGTTGACGAAAAATTGCATAACTCCACGTGTCACTCGCGCGCGCATTACCATAATATTATGTATGATAAATGTATACGAAAGCATCCGTCTTGTTGCGCTGCTCTCGAGAAACTTTTCCGTCTCTGTCGGTAAAAAATTCATTATCATAAAGTTTTTGATGATTGTCCTGTATACGATGAGGCCTTGCCAGCGGGATGTGGAGATAGTTCACAAAAGTGCTCTGGTTACGGATTAGGGGCGCGCGACAGATAATTTGCATCCGAGATTGTGGCCGGCTGTCGATCATCGCTCGATGACCTCGAGCTATAGCAGTAGTTCCTTGTTGCAAGGACGGAGAAATTTTTTGGGCCGATCGAGATTTCGAAAAAATCGGTTGGCAGCGATCGGAGCGCGAATAATCGAGGAAAGTTTGTCCGAGTGTAAATTTATAATCTGCAATATTGTGGGCCGTTTGGGAATCAATTGTGAAATGGGAATAATAGGAATGGCTGATTAAGGCCGGAGAAAACAGACAATTAAGCTTATGTTTTCGATACTCAATTTAATTTCTCGGTTGGATTACTCACCTTTTATCTCCTATCGAATGCTATATTCGAAGTTCTTTGATAGGGTTTTTTTTACGTTGGTATTAGGTTGGAATTGTAACGGTGATTTTTAATTTCTATTTTAACGTGACCATTGATACACTTTTTATGCTTTTATGAAAGTTGCTTTGATGCTTTACATTTGATAGATGTTTGCCCAATACGGGGAAGGTGATTTGGAGTAGAATAATGAAGAGGAGCATATCGTAAACATCGTTGAAGCAGTTTATGATAAAATAAATTTAATAACAATGTGGTTCGATGATAAAGTGGAGAAATTTAATATACAGTAAATTATCTTTACATAATGAAAAAAATTGATGTGCATACAATGATTGGAGTACACTTAGAGTGATAAAAGTGCTTCCGTATTCATAAAAGTAGACCATAAAATTAGAGCTTTTATGTCAATTCAATTACAGATATTTTTCAAGGTTTAGATGTGGCTATTAATAAAACATATACGCTTTATAAACGTCGGTTCATTAACTCCTTTCTTTTTACACGTTAATTAAACTTGATGATAGCATGAAATTAAACGAATCTTATCTATAATCAATAATTAATTGAATATTTAAAGTTTTCTAATTATTCAGTGCAATATAACATAATATGTTTTTGTATACATACAGACTTTAAATCTAAACTTTTAGTTATTTAGTTGCTCTACTCAACTCAACCAAATATTTAACATTTTTTATAAGCGCATAAGTGCCCTAAATTCCATTACTATTTCGTTGTTAATTTACTTTTAACTTTTTCTCTCGCACATGTGCTACTAAATTTACACTTACGGCTTATACTCAACAATGCTTGAAGCGAACGATATACAGTGCTCACAAAATAATTGCTTATAACAACACGGTCGCCTGACAACTTTCGCTAAATGGTATAATAGTTGCGATTTGAGAAAGTATTACGTACATGTCGCGGTAAGGTAACAAAACTTTTATCAGCGCCGCAAAATCTAAACTCCGCAACCGCGCCTTTTTATCATCAAAACAACCAAACTTTTGAACTAAAAATAGAACTTCGCCGACATTAGCATATTAATTCGCGCGTTTCCCAAGCGAAACATTTTTCCATGTTACGGAAACTTTAACTTTATTTACCATGAGTCGCAGTAGGCACCTATACTCTCGAAAAATCCTAAACGAGAACAATGCCCGAAGCGCTCGCTTATAAATACACCAGCCGATTTATTTTCAAAGCCCCTCTGAAATCGTAAAAAAAATTCACGGTAACATACACGCCTCTCGTTCGCACTCGCGGCAATTTAACCCACGTCCAGATATGTATAAAGCGAAAAAGACCGCGAAAACGCCTGCGGGCGGCAGGAAACAAAAGGAAAAGCGAGCCTATATACACTACACGCGGAGAGCAAAATCGCAACTGTAACAGAGCCACTTAGCTGCCCCTCGAGCGCGAAACTTTCTCGAGGAAATGTAGCGTACAGTGCAGCATATATTGTCGCCGCCCGTTGAAACAACGCTTGCGCTACGGAAGACCGACGACGTCTCTAATCGCTCGGTGATTCCTACTCGCGTATACATGTATGTATGTTGGGAAGCAATTAGTTGTCGTCGCGCGTGACTGCCGGTAATAATTTCGAGGGATGCGCGATGAAGGTTTTCGAAGGAATTTCGTAAATGAAATTACAGGGAGAGAGGGCGACGTGGATATATACGGGTTCGACGAGGCGTGCAACTCGTCATATATCCCGGGAGGTATACTGGCTTTCGATTGTTTGGCAATAGTTTATGGACGGACTACTGCGTCAGTGTTGTAAAGGTATTATAGCTTTGAAATTTAAATGCTGGTAATTTGGTCTCTCTGATAAAGTGGGTATTAGTTGACGGTATATTGAGTAATTTTGGAAACCGTCTGGAAAATATCGCGTTACCTTGGGAATCGACATCGAAAATTCAAGATTTCGCAGAGAAAAGTGTGTACGAGAGAGAAAGGTAATCGATATTTGCCGTTGCATCATCGTAAGAATTTTTGCAATCGGCGAATGATAAGCAACGATAGTTTAGCCGCGCTGCAGACGAGTTTAAATGTTACGGAGCGCGTAATAAATTATCATTGCTGCCCTAATCAGTACATGGCTAAAATTAAACATCCGATATCTATTTTATATACGAATATGCAATTTATATGTGCGCGATTGGATAATTTTCCGAGCTGTCGCTATTAAGCTTCGATAATTTTAATTGCGGTTATATATTTTTCATTATTGCCATAATCCATGGATAAATTATGCGTGTGAATATAATTTTGCTTCCTATTTTGCGAAACTGTGCAGTTCGATGTGGGAAAAATTAAAGTATACATCTGTAATCAAGGCGAAAATGAGTCTTTTGACACTGTGGTTTGAAAGTTTTAGTTTCAAAATCGCATCAAGCCGCAATAGTTTATAGGAATAATTCCTCCGTCTGTAACCACAGAATGAGTTCACCTGCGGACGACAAATTGCTTTTATTTTTTGGAATTCAACCATTATCATAAAAGTATTTTCACATCATTGCACAAGTTGCAACAAAATTCATATTCTTCAAATTTTATTTTTACATTATAGTTTTTATAATAAAAGACTCCACCCTTATAAGGATCATTTTTGCATAACGCTCGCAACAAAGTAGACATTTTTCCGTCCCCATTACTTCACACGTACAGTCCACGTGACGCGCGTGAAATTATTCCTCCTAATTACCAGCACGAACGTATAACTCGCGCGCGCGCGCGCGCCGGAAGTGCAGTCACGCGGAAAACGTCAGACACATATATCATTGCGCAAGCGTATACGAGAAAGGGTCAACGCCTGGCGAAAAGTTGGACAGAAAAATATCGTCTCTTTTCCGGCGCGGAAGTCGATCACGGGATGAAACGCGCTTCTCGTATGCTATACTGAGCGAATAACGATTAGCGATGCCAGATGGGAGATTGTTGCCTAGCGTGAGGTTTTTGATGGCTATAGTGAAGTGTTTTCGCTTTCTACGGTGTGTTGGAAGTTTGTTAGCTTGAGCTTTCATTGTTTCGGAGAGTTTCGCGTGTTTAGTGTCGAGAGAGGTAACAAACTGTTCATGATAGTGTCATAATTTGATGGTGAGGAGAGGATTTTACTTTACGGTGAAATCTTTTATTTTCCGTAATGCGATATCGTGTGTTTACGGCAAACTTTCGTGAAGGAAAATGAGGATTTATGTTTAATGTACATTACTAATTATTATTTTATATGTTTGAACCTGTAATAGTGTTTTTTTCAAGCTACTGCATTATAATTTAAACATTTATTTATGTGTGAAAACGTTTGTTGCTTCAGATTAGAGAATTCAACTTATATTTTCCACAGTATAATAAAAACAATTGACTCGATGCATTTTTATGCTTTTGATACATAACTTTTCAGTATTCGTTGATTTACGTTTTGCTGTTGCAGCTTATCCTAAATAGTGACCATTACACTTCGAAGAATATTTCATAATCTTGATTTTTTTGCTCGCATAATTACGTATCGATCTTAATTGCGCTCAATAAGAAAAACATTCCTGATCTAAGTAGATGAGGTCGTGTGTGGTAAGACCGAACCTGCTCATAAATATTTGCGCTCTTTTTAAATGCAAAAGCTTACAACTATTACGATTATAGCAAACGTGAGCATACACACACACATACATAGATAAGTCGATAAAAATGAGCATACCGCGCTCACTTTTTCTCAGATACTTAAAAAGGTATTACGCCAACAGCTGAATCGTCTCATAAACGATTTGAAAGTGGAGTATATATGATGGTGTTGCTCTAAAATTTTTCAACCATTTTTTGGTTAAGAAAAAATTAAAAACTCGTGTTTTTATAAATGAGAGGGATATTGAAGCATATCCGTGTACAAATGTATTCATCCCCTTCTTAAAATTAAATAGTAGATTGATGTTTAAAGTGACGGCGATTCTGAGATTGGTGTTTAAAAAAAGTTTAGGGTCCAACATTATAGATACGTAAAAAAAATGTGCGAGGTCGGCGCGAATTATGCTAATAAGGTACTTTGTTTCAGAAGATTAGCAGGCTCTACAGTAATGCCAATTTTAACATATTCCCAGAAGCTACAGCACTTTCAGTTTTAATTAATTTATTGTCCAACTAAAACTATTTACATAAACATATTACCATTCGCTAACCACGCACATTTTAATTAATAAAACACTTATTTCTTCCACCTGTACCTATACATCTACAAATCAATTTGCTCCAATAAAAATAAAACCGAGCGAATTGCACGTCACAGGCCGTTTGACGTAACCGTCCGCACACCCACCCACGCGTTTTCACAAACAACCAAGCTCGCACATATGCAGAGCCGTTTTCCGCTCATGTCAAAGGAAATTCCGGTTCGATCGGCCGCAACGTTATCCTCGCAGCCTTCGTTAGCCCCTCTCGCACACATATACACGCACGTGTCGTATGCGTTTAACGCAGCGCCCGAGGAGCAAACCAGTCTGCCGCAGCGCACACGACGCGGCTTATTAACGCGTCAATTTGCGCAAGGGAAATGCAAATCTGGTTTTCCGCGCGGTGAAAGCGCGCGCGTGTATATAGAAATTTCCTGCGGCCGACGCCTTCGTTTTTCCGTCGCGCCTTGTCGATACGATCGGCGTGTATTGCCTCCTCGAGTCGCGTATGTATTACAGTGTCCCGTTTATAATTTATTCGCGATAAGATGGTGGCCCCGTGCTGATAAACACCGTGGAAGTTTTAGACGGGAAGTGTATGCAGAGATACATCGATTATCGTATCGCGAGTGTCCTGTCTAAAAAAATGTAGAAGCAGTTTTATTTTGTGAAAAACCCAAGTTCTAGCTGTTTATGAACTAATACATCTTCGCGTCGTAGCATCCTTCATCGTAAATTAGACCTATTAAGAGTATAATCAAAGCAAAAAACTTATAGACTCGCTCATCCTTCAAAAAAACCCATCATCCTCACCATAATTTACAACCTCATTACTCCACTTTAACACTTTGACACAATTACCCATCAAGACCTCCATATACAGTCATCACCGTTTATTACAACGAGGAAAAAACCGCGACGTTGCGTACTCTATATAGATTACAAAAAACGAAAAATCGGTTACAGCATCCAGCCGAAGGATGGATGACTCCTCTCAAGACTTACGAAAAAAGCAACAAAAAAAAAATTCTTCGCCTCGTTTTCGCGTCGAATCCAGTTCAGGGGCCCGGCGAACTGACCGAGCGCCGATAAAGCGCGAATCGATGCGTCCGCAGCAGAGCGTCTCCACGTGCAGCACACGCGAATCGAGGTCATCCTCTCGCGCAGCAAGCGAGAGAGAGAGGGAGATAAGTCCTTCGTCCTCGCAGCCGCCTGCAACTTTCGATATGCGGCTCGTATGCGCCGAAATATCGACGCGGCCTTCTTCTTCTTCTTCGGTATATCGTCGGCGTATAATAGAACTCAGGTCGCTGTTTCCTTATTATTTCGTAGTTTAGGGAGCTGGAGTGAATGTGGGTAGAAAAGATCAGATGTGAATGGATGTTTATTTCGGTATTTCTTTTTTTTTGTTCTGAATGGCATATACGTGCGTAACGGGGCTTCTCTCCTTTCTCATGCGGGGATGGATCGTGTGGGTATTATACCTGGGCGAAAATGAAAGTTCGATGCTCGGGGATTCTGTTACTTCTTTTTGGAGGTTTCGTTGTTGTATGGTTCTTCAGAGTAGAGATTAATTGATATAAATGGCGCTTTCGCCAGTCCGCTTTTTTACCGGAGAAATTGAATATGAAAGTAGGAAGCAATTTTGTTACACTGAAAGTATTTACATTTTAAGTGATAGAAACTGTTAATGGTATCTCGAAGCATCGAGTTAATTTGCCATTCATTACTAATGATTCTCGTTAGATAACGATGGAGAGCTAATTAAAATAAAATGTATAATTACATATAATAATAAACGCAACCTTCATTTCGTTACGTAAATTGTCGAGTTTTTCATTCGAAAATTACTTAATAAATTATCATTTTTGGAAAACTTAAATGAACAGATTTTCAAATTACACGTTGTTCCTAAATTTACTAATTGCAATGTCTAAATTATAGTATAAAGTGTATTAAATTAATGGTTGCCAAATACATCATAAATTTACGTTAATTAGAGATGCAAAAACTTTGCCCATATTAAATCTGCCTTTTTATAAGTGTCAAAATGTATATTTATCATCGTTTCACTTGGACCTATAACAATGTCAGACTATTGCCGCCGGCTGCGGTATTATTCCAATCAACAGATCAGAAATTTGATTCATATACTCTATTAACCCGAAGAATACGCCACATAACGGGGTTACTCAAAATGAAAACAAAATTGAGCAATACGAATGACAGATAATATCAAAGGCTTTGAATCTGGATCACATTGGCTTTATCGTTGCATTATTCGATTGAATATCTTTAATTAAAAACACATCAATTTTTTTTAATATATAACTTTTTGCCTTCATAAATTCAGTACAGAAAAATAATAAAAACCGTATGACCCAGAAACGCTATCTAAACATTTATTGAAGCCGCTTGCAGGAATCATATTTTGTCTAGAGAATTACATAATACGAAATTCAGTGTAAACACAAACACAAAAATTCAAATTTAAATCAGAGCAAAATTTCCAAAGTGAGACGTTAAAACAGGTTTTTTTTATGTACCTTTGTGCGTTCGTAAGCATGAGTCTGGAAGATTCTTTTACTTTCGAAGAATGATCGGCTAGGAAATGAGTTAAACCCGCCGGGGCGACGTCGAACGAAGGTGAACGAGACTTCGAGAAAGTTGTGAATATGCCGCGATCTAGATCAGCATTTCTGTGTATATGTTACTTTTCGTAGACTATAATTATGCTCACGGAAGCTATGAAATGAGATACAGCTGTGTAAATCAATCAATTATTTGAATTATAGGGTTTCGCATTTAAATGTGTTTTCAATTTCACATAAATAAAAGTGTAAAATTATATTTCGTAACAAGGATATTTCGATATGTATTTATTGATTACAAGTACATATATAAAATATATTTAATTACAGGGTATAAAAATGAATATTAATAAAATAAATAAATAAATAACTTAACTATTTTAAAAGTTATATCCTAAAATAAGCGAAAAACTACATATTAACATGATTGTAATCTGCTATACGTGACGATATACGCAACCTCGAACAAGACTATTTCTTATGATGTATCAATTAACAAAACGAAAATAACAAGAATTTAGACTGCTAGGGTCAAAACCGGCCTTTCTCACAGGATGAATCGACGCACCACGCGATGCTTTTCGAAAGCAGACCCACATCACATGCGTGTGGCTAAAGGTCGCTTGGGGATCCCTGAAGCGCCGCGTGAAAGGAGAGATGCGTGTCCTCACGCTCTCGCAATATTTTTCCTCCTCCTACTCCTGTCGACCGCGCCCTCGCTTTCGTGGCTGATTTTCTGGGTCGCCCAAGTGTCGCGGACATGCGCCTTTGTTTTGCTCATAATTAGCACGCTGCAGGATTTTTTTTATATGTAGCTGCGGGTACAGAATTTTCCTCTTTATGAATTATAAACGGTGGTCTCTATCTTTCACGCTTTTTAAGCGCGAACAATAATGCAAGATTCGTTGCGTTTTCTTCTTAATTTTGCGAGATTGCTTTGGTTTCTGGCTGCAATTTGCAGTGTAAGCCGTCCTTGCAAAGTTTTTTCATTTCCGAACAGCCGCAGGTTCTGTTAAGTTCTCCAGTGCTGTTTTTCGGCAGAGCGAAGCAGAATATCTCGCAGTCACCGTTTCTTGCCGTGCAAGGATTTTTCAAGCTCAAGTACTGAGTGTCGGTCTTACGAATCGGCAGATCGGTGATGGAGAAAGGATCGGATGGTGAAAATGCGAATACATCTTTGATTCGGAATGCACCACTTGGTTTGCCAGATTGTAGATCGTATCGGTAAACTTGGTTCGCAGTGGTGAATGAGAAGGGCGATTGTTTTACTCGCAAGAAAATCCATGTATCGTAAACGTGAATCGACGTGATGTCACGGGCTGATGTTTCACTGAAGATTTTCATGTCAGATCCGTCTAAATTTGAACTCCTGATGTACGTTTTGTTTTCTTTGGTTTTGGGAGATTTGCCTTCTGCTTCTTCTTCGTCATCGTCTTGGAAGAAATCATTCAACGAATATTGTTTACTTTTGTTTGGTTCATCGACCCAATAAAGCTTATCACTGGCCATGTCGATAGCAAATGAAATTGGATTTGTACTCGAATACGGTAAAATTAATTTATCGCTACCATCCATGTTGAATCTTATGATATTGCTTTTCTTTAGTTTATCGTCGAATGTAGATATAAATAAGTAACCACGATAAGGATGTGCTATCATATACGTAGGTAAATCGATCTCCCCTAAACAAATTTCTTCGTTTGGGTTGTCAGCTGCCAGTATATTTAATTCAGATGTATTATTTGACTCTTTAACAAAGTACAAGTTTTTTGATACCCAGTCATAAGTTAAAACTGGCTTAACGTTTTTTCTCAGTACTACGAATTCTGTTTCGTTCACATACTTTACAAGATTACGTTCTTTATTCGCTTCATATTTTTCATCAAGATTATAGTCGTGTGCTATATGTGGCCCTTCATAGGCTATTCTATGATAAAAGTCTTTTGACATTGGATATAATGTTTCGTTGTCCCTTTCATTGTATAAATAATGTACTTTTGATATGATTAAGATTACAGATTTTCCAGTAACATAGCTAGTATTATCTGTTATATATTCTTCCTTAGCAGGAGAACAGGTTTTATTGTCCAAGTTCAGTTGCCTACCTATACGACATACACATCCAAAAGTTGGATTATCATTCATTCCGGATGATCTGAGCAAACAGACGTCCTCGCATCCTCCATTTTCTTCATCGCATGGGTTCGGTATTTCTCGAGGCCTAGTCATATCGAAGGCTTTGAATCCATCTGGGAATTGTTTGTAACTCTCCGAAAGCTTTGTGTCAACCACGAGATCTCTTATACTTTTTTCGTCACATAAATATTGATCGTTTATTTCACAAGACGAGATGGTATAGTTAAAATTATTTTTTATAAATGAATCTGAAATCAGTGATGCTTAGTCAATAAATAATAAAAAATATGTATTAAATTGTTTGATATTTTATCAAATGTAGACATATATTAACTAACCTAAAGGAGTTGGTATTGAGAGAGAAACCATGGAAAATATTTCTCTTAAATCTCCAAATGATTCTGCCCAGTAGAGACGGTTCTCGTCTGTGGTAATACTGACTGTTTTGATATTTTTCAACTTGGCAATAGTTAATTTTTCTGTTCCAGAATAATTTATACTCTCTATAATGTTCTTAGCTCGATTTCCGAAAAATAGCCGTTTCTTATTTCTGTCAACAGCTAAACCAAGTTTCATGTCAAGTTTAATCGTAGCATTTTGGTCTGTAGCACTTTCTTCTATTAACACTGGCGACGTTCCATCCATATTCATACGATATATCTGAATAATATGATTATTATATTATTAATTATGTAAAATTTTTACTATAATTATTTAGAAAGAAAAACTTTATATTGAAATTCGAAATTGTTTATAGAAAGTGATTTATTAAATCTGTTATATAAATTTGTTACATACCTGAGTGGTTTCATCTTTAAAATTTTCAGCTAAGAGGAACATTAACCCTTCATACGGATCCAAAACTATTTCCATTGGAATCAGAAATTTATGTTTAAATACTCTAGCTTTATTTGTACCATAAATATTGAAAACATCCACCGATCTTGCAGTCGAATCGATTATGTACAACTTTTTTCCGACGTGATCCAGCGCAATGGATCTCGGAATCCATTCTTTTTCCTTATAGAGAAGTTTCACGTCATCATTCGTCCAGGCACTTTCATTACTCGATGGCCCAAAGAGATCTTTTACTTTGATGCCTTTATCGAGAGCACATGCCGCAGAATAAAGTTCTCCATTGGATGTAGTCCAGAAAATAGTTTTTTCTTCAGTATAATATTCTACGTCTTTTATGTTGGCGTTATAATCACGTATGACAGCTCTGGTATCATTTGTCGAAGATTCTTTAGAATACCAGATAATGGGCACGTCGCTAGCGTAGAAAAACAGATATCCATCATCGGGGTCTGCATTTGGCACTGCAAGTAAATTTTTTAATTTTAATCGAACATTTAATGAAATGAAACATGCTAAATATGATTAAAATGATTACCAATACTTTTCGAAGTACATAGCAAAAGGCAGTTTACAAAAGCATAGAAAAAAAGGAACATTTTCAATTAAAAACTTGGAGCGTTTTGGATTATAATCGACCAGTTGCCTTCGACAACCGGTTCGCGACTGCTGTATTTCGATCTTTTCGCGTATATATACTTGCAAGATGAAATGTTAACGGTACTTCTATGTACATCATCCTCCTCCTTCCTACCTACTAACGGTGTTTAAACTTTTTAATTAAATAAAGTAGCACGAGTTCTTGTTTAAAATGAAAAGTTATGTGTCAAAAATTACAGGCTTCTTCTTGAGTGCAGTATTTCGTTCTTTTGAATCAGTAACATTTAAGAAGACAACATTAATTTATCTCTTGAAATGTGAACAAACTTTTTCGCAAAAGTTTTGAAATTGAATTATCCTCAATAACTTTCTATATTTGCTATAAACTCTGACTTTACAAGTAAGATAATCAAAATTTATAGACTGAATTAGGTAATAATTTTACTAACTGTAAGTACAAAGAATATGTCAGACTACCGTCGCACATATTTTTCAAATTAATTCAGCTACGCAAATTTGTCAAAATGATATACCTTCTAAACCACGGATACCCACACTCGCCCAACGAAAGCTGTCAGTTATAAATATACAAACTCGAGTATGTACATTTATGTAACAGACCAGAATTTCAAAACGTATGTACCAGTCGCAACGTAATTTGTACTCGCTCCGCTGCAGAAAAATGCTTACACCTTTCATCCAACCGCGCCATATGAAAAAGTCCTACAAGTACGCCCCATTATTACATGAATAATTATCAAGTCGTATATATAAACCCCGCAGCCACCTTACGGTCTTTTTATTGCCGCGCGCCATTACTTCGTTAATAATTTTCGCGCAGTCTCGAATCGCGGCACTCGGTGCAATTGACCTCTTCGGTGAATTGATGACTCGCACGCTTGCAATCATCTCGTCGAGTTATTGATGACGCCGAAACGTGACCGCCGCGAAAAATATCTGCGCACGTGGTGATTTGGAAAGGTGGACGTCGGCGATGAGCGCGCGCGATTAGGAACGAGATCGCGCGAGATGCGGTTGGAAATTATCGCTCGCACCGAAAAATCATTACAGGTATATACATACTTATGCAACACCCGAGGCATACGCGAGTCTATCTAATACGTATGTGCATACATATGTTGCGCTATTTGATGGATCTTCATTTTATTTTAGTATGTGGAAAGCGGGTGAGTTCGGATGTGCGAACGAAGTAAGTATTATATGCCGCGAGAAAGTAATGTAATACGTGATGCGCAGAGAGGAGAATATTATTTTGCGGGGAGAGAGAACGGAATGGGCTTCAAATTTTGCGTATATACATATAATATAATGCTCAAGATTTGAGGTAAGGGAAGTATTATGGTGTTTACGTGCAATTTTGCCTACATAACGGACATAATAGCGCGAAACTTGAAGAAAAAAAAAACGTTGGTTTTTTACGTGGAATATAATTTCAGGTTATTTATTCTCTAGATTGTCCTTTTTAGTTACGGTATATTTATTATGTTATAATTTTTGGTAATTTGAGGATTATTTAAAATTGCAGTATACGCTAATCTTGTTTACTCAAAGAGTTATATTATATATTTGAGGTAATATTAAAATAAATGCATGAAAAATAGGTTAAACGCGCTAGTTTCTTCAAATATTGAGCGTAGCTCATATCATTACGCGATTGCAATTACTTAATTTGCATAATTCTCGATGAAAGTTCACGAGAAAATTTCTAGTCAATACTAGTTCTTGCTATATTTTCGGTGAAATAAAACTAACTCTTTAAATGGTGAACATCTTTTGAGAGATTAAACTATCCCTCGGTGTAATGAAGTTTTACTCGCTTTACTGCAACGCGTCTATTTTTAGTGGAACAGCGAGACTCATTGTATCTTGTCAGAGATAAGGCTGGAACTGGGGTACACACTCTCTGTTGTAGGAGTAACGATTTGCAAGTTGCAACTCGACAAGGTATTGAGTGTAGATTGAGCGAGGTAAATATTATAACTTTTAAAGTAGGACGTGTCTACTTCATAATTCTCGGTTAAGTAAAAACTCTGCTACCATGATATACACACATAATGTTAAGTGCGTCTGAGTACATTCGCAGTAGCTTTATACCATAAATTTTTATTCTTATCTCTGTGCAAGGGATTTGTAAAGTGTGATTTGCATTTTGCTAAATAAATAAGAGAAACTATATGTAAGTAAATGCATGTTATGGGTTTGATAAATCGTGCCGTATTAAGTTCATTACACGTTAGCTACTTTTTTTGATAAATGATAATAGTTTCATTTATTATAACGACCAAGTAACATTTTGATTATTGTCTATCAATATTATTGTAAGCATATCTCTTTCATTCGTTTTAAATCGTTTTTTCACTTCTTTACAAACAAAATTAATTATAAAATTCAATTAGTATAAAAAAAAAAATTCAATATATCCGAAGCACGTGCCAAAGTGCAATGAACTCCATTAAGCGTCTATTTTTTTTTCATCGAGGAGAAAATTCCACGCAAAAAAACGATAATTGACAAATTAACTAAATTGCTATCTTTCTCTCGCGCATGTATGCACAGCGAAAAAAGAGTCCGCGCCGTTACATCGGAAAATAATTATTCGCGGCGCTCAACGGGCAAGAGCTTCGTTCGAGTTTAATGAGCGCGCGCATGGATTATTTAAGTGCATGCTAAAAACGTTACGCAATTCGAACGCTCGCGCGCAGTTTGCGGAAGAGCTGAAGCTGATCTGCGGATTATTTTTGAAAGATTTTTAAAAGCGATATTTGAATTTCGATTCGCAACATGTGTATGTATGTGTATGTATATACATTTTTTATTGGCTCGTGAAGAAAGTAATTTATGGCGTTCGTGGTATATGGTCAGCTAGAACGGTCGGTCGAATG
>JAPYZO010004592.1:0-11124 GCA_030522905.1 Torymus flavipes | reverse complement strand
GCTGCTTTTATTCCGATATTATATTAATATTGGTCCTTCAATATCTTTTTGCGCTTAGCAGTATTCCCTCATTTTTCGCTAGATTGATCATCATTCTTTCGCGCAAGTGCCATTTTATCATTTTCACTTCCGTGGCTCTAGACGTAGGTTCTTTCATTTATCTTCACCTTGCTTTAGTAGTTTTTCTCAAGTTTACAATTCTTATCTCGAGGAAACAGATTCCAATAATTACATACTTTCTTGCAATATTTTTTGTTAACCCGATTCATCTAATTCTCTGCAATTCATCTCCGTAACGGTTGTGGGTTATATTTCAAACTGTCTTCAATTGTTTTTAGTGATAAATTGTTGCAGCATTCTTGTATCTATTTTATATACTTTAAGAAAATGAAAACGAACGAATGAAAGCTTCCCTCTTCATTTAACAAGATTCTAACATGAGCTAGATCGCGTATTTAACGTTATTCCAGAAAAGAATTTAAGCTGTTACATAACGAATTACACACGAAAAACTAATCGAGCTTACCTCGGGTTATAACGTCTTCTACATGAAAAATCCCGCTGTGAGTATTAAGCTATTGTCATTCGCCGCTTTCTCCGAAAACTTTTTCGGAAAAAGCGCTATTATTCTTAATTAAATAACATAAAAAGTGAGTGCATTTATATGTGAGGCTTACAACGTCGGACTTGGCCCACTTATATTGCACGAAATCCAAGTCACTTACGAAGAGAAGTGGGGCTCCTCGTATCATGCATTCTGATGAGACTTGGAGAACTATTTCGTGAAGTCGAAAATTTGCTATTCGTGCCCTAATCTCGAATTTTCGTCAAGGACCTTCGTGTCAAGCAACGACATCGAACAAACAATACTGGCTTATAGAAACTGCTATATTAACATTCTAAGTTCTGATGATTTTTAAAAATCACTTATAGTTATCTGAGAGCTTACGAAATTCACTCTTTGAATTTTCATGGTACATTTAAATGTCTTCGCTCTAAATGCAAAAAGCGTGTTGTAAAATTTCTGCCCTCATCTTACGTTTTTAAAACTTTAAAAGTGATTTTACTTCAACTTGCCAAAAGTATAACGGAAATTAGTTGAATTTTATTATCCAACTTACTTTTTGACGGCACTTCAATATATATTATAAAAAGAAAGTAACGTCGCGAGAAAATATTAACATAACTTTTCATATTTCATAATTCTCCTCTCTAAAACTAATACAAATCTGCGGACCGGAGGGGTGGCTTCCCTTGTTAGCCTATGTTAATAGTGTTCAAACAGTGCGCTGGGTGGTAGGGAAGAGCGCGTTTGCTTATCTATCCCGCAAGAACGGAGAATTCAGAAGGGCCTTTAATCCATTCGTCTTTCGAAAAGCTATGTACATCGTCATTCCTGTCGTTTTATTTCCCGAGCCCTGGGCCACGTTCCAAGCCCATTTTCCACTCTATTTCCTTTTGTACCGCGAAACCCGAAACAATCTCCGAATCATTATTTTCTGATTTCTTTTTTTTCCTACTGGGGAGAGAGTGCGCGCACAAGAGAGGAAGAGGGTTGGAGGAAAAAAAACTAAGCGTCTCGTTTCCTCGCGAAAGCTTTTTATCTGGAAAAGTGTTGAGCAAACTGGAGGACAGAAATGCCTCCCCTGTGAAGATGGGAAATCTTCGTCTCTTGTTAGAGAGAATATTGGGGTAGGATATGTGGAAAGCAAAACGTTAGGTGAAATCGTCAAACGTGTGGATTTTTTTTTCATAAAAATAACCACATTCAAATTAATTTAAATAAGCTATTTTATATAACAAAAAATATATATAGATACTGAAAAGTTTAGCACTAACATTATAATTTTACTTCTTTCGAAACCTAATATTGTGCTTAATTTGCGAGCTTTTCTGTATAGAAACTTTAAGGTCATTCAGGCTAACGAGGTTATCGTTGGTATTGACTTTCCCAGACATTGTCAGAGGCTGTCCTTTAATAAAGGAGAGCAATAGCAACTATCTTTTATATATTATTTATATTGTAGTATTGATTATTATATTAATTCAATACTTTAAAGTAAGGCTTTTTAATAGAAAAGTTCTAATACATATATATTATTAGATTTATTAATAACAATAAATGTTACATTTTCATGACTAAAACTTGGTAATTTACTTTTATTACTTTTAAAATACCCTAAAGCAATTTAGAAAGTAACTTTATTAAGAATTATTACAAGGGTGAGATCCGAAATTGTATTCTGGATTATAGCCAACTCGTTACTAAAGTATATCTATCTATACATCATCATAATCATGTCATTTAGAAATAATTTTCTTAGATTATTATTAATGGTAGTTACATACAATTTCAAATATGAAACTATTTCATAGTATTTCATAGTATGATGTAAAATTTAAGAAATACTTTTTTAAATTATGTATACTTGCACGAATGTATCGTAAATTGATTTTTCGTTTTTTCGCAAAAATGACCAAAGGAAAATGTTTGTAAGTTTTAAATAGCCTTTCTTTTTCAAATTCTATTGGCACTCCTGGGCAGGGTCGTTTAAAACAATAACAAAGTTTTATGTTTCTGAAGAAAACATAATCAGCGCAAAGGCTTAGTATACTCCAACTTTAAACTGTTGCAATTGGCTTCGTCTTGTACTTACTTGGTGTCTTTTATACGCCGTTTCTTCTTTCTATTGTGTAATTTTACTTTTCTTTCACACAAGTTTTAAAAATTTTATTTTTCCTGTAACGTTTATTATTTAAATTTTAAGAATCTAAATGAAAATACATTGTATCATCTATATGTATAAAAGACCTATATGCATATATTATATGTATAAAAGAAATTGCATTCAGCAGCTCGGTAAAACGATAAAATACTGTAAAAGTAAAATAAAATCACTTTTTAATATTCACTTTACTTCAGCAATATTTAATTGTATGTAAAGTATTTTGTATCAGTTTTTTCGAAACTGAGGAAATAAAGAATAACACGTATTTTTTGTATTGTTTTTCTTTTGTAAAAGTAAGTATGTGTATTTATTTTCTTTAGATTAAATACTTTCTGTTTCTTACGATCCATTGCGCTAAATACCTTGAAGCAACTAAGCCATCGATCTTGCCTGTTGCGGGTTAACGGCTCTGGATATCCTTCGTCGGAGCGCAGTAGGGATTTTGCACGACAATTCGTGGTAGGGACTGCTGGCAATGAAGTATATAGCGAACTGCTATAAAAAGAAGAGGATAATGAAATTGCCTACCTTGAAAGACATTGCTTTCATTTTGATCTGTGTTTATACTGAATAATATATACTGAAATTGTTACAGCACAACAACTATTTTATGATATTTGTATAAAAGTAATATCATAATAATATTAATAAATAAACATTATTATTTTATCTAACTTAATAAAGTTGTTTCACACTTATATAAACTGTTGTTAAAATTAGTGTAAACATCATGTGAAAAACTAAAACACGATATAGTATATCATTGTTTGTCAAGAACCAATAATCTTAGTAAAAATATATATAAGTAGGGTGTCTTAGGTACTAAAATAAAAAAATATTTTTAAAATTATGATACCTCAAATACAGGTATCATTAACTTGAAACCTTTGTTTTATTTTTCATTTACTTTTAGCTTTTGGAGGTTCATTTCGATCTTCAATCTCAACTATTACCTACCAAATACTTTTTTGTTTTATTTATCACGTATGAATTCAAGAATATCTTTAACCTAGGTTCGAACTAATTAGGCGTAGAAGTTTATAAAAAATTTAATTTATGGTAAAAATTTTCCTATTTGAAATCTATAAATCTAATCAAAAATATATCGTTGTATTATTTAAGTATATTGATGTGATGTGTGTTTTATGATAATTTTAAAATAAATATGAAGAAAAAGTTAAATTTAAAAACACAGCAAACAATTGTTTTTGTAGATTTTCAAATATGAATTATATTTGTTTTGATTAAAAAATCTTATTATTGCATTTATTTGTTTGTTAAATGAAATAAAATGATTTTGTTATAATTTAGAAGTGCTGTGAACTTAGCCCCCTATTATGGAGCTTAATAGTCAACATAATTAAACTTCGATACTCTAGGTTTTAAAATAATGTAGTCATATTATATAAAGAAATAAAAATGTGACAATGAAAAAACTATGAGACGCCCAGACGCATATTCTTACACGCCAAATGAGTGCCTACAATTCAACACGACTGTTGTTCCAATACGGCACAACCTACGGATACCCCCTGACGATGCGTGTGCTACTCCTAAGATGAATTTAGGTTAGATTTTTCCGACATGTATATTATGTCGAAATTGGGAGATATGTTGTGCCAAATCGAGGGAACGCTCTCGTACTACCATAAGGACCTATTATGTGCCAGCATTTTTCCAGTTTATAATAGAATGTCATTTTATGAAAACTATACTCCCTAAATTTAAATCGGTAGAATTCAATTAAAATCAGTTATAATTAAGTATACCAAATCAATTGAAACATTCAGTAAAAACTAAAAATCAACTGAAATTTAGAGAGTATGTTAATTAGCCTAAGTTTATTGTTTTTAATGTTCTCTTAAAATAACGGTTGCCTAATCAAGATAGGCTTCGTAATTGGCACACCGATCCCACTGCTTTACCAAAGAACGTTTAAAATGGTAAACACAAATTTTTCGGGACAATGATTGAAAAATTTTTTAGAAATTTTTCCACGGAAATTGGTAATTTTTTGAAAAAATATATTTATTTTAACTGCGGTTAAATTTATAATATGTATGTATAGTTTATATCTCGAGAACTCTTTACCGAATTTCGTCTAAAGTAAAAGATTATTCTTTTTATTTTGATTAATCTTTTGAGGAAAAAACCTTTTTTAAATTGTTTGAACTTTATACTTTATTCTTCTTATACTTTATTACGAAAAGTTAATAATTAGGAAATTTTAATTATTTAAAAATTAAGATGATCGTCTTTCATTCATCACGAAGAAAAAAATCCTATTTGTCTATTCCCCAAGAAATATTTAACTAATTTGAAAAAAATTATAGAAATAGAAACGTTGTACAAAGATAAAGTTTTTACATTTTTATTATTTTTTTAATACAAATGTATTATTTTATATATCTGTTATAAATATTTACAAATATTTAAAAAAAAATTATAATATTCATCCAAAACTTATAAATACTGAAGATTGTTTGTACAAAATTATAAATATCTTACAAAAACTATATGTAAGTGATCTACACATTTCATAAATCCACGTACATCTTTTATTTATATTATATAAATGTGGTAAAATCACAAAAATGCGTATGTAGTTTATTAAAAAGCAGGTAGCTTTTCTTGTGGTAAAATAGTACCATGGATATCACAAATTTCAGGAAATGCAGTACAGTTGATCGCGTTGTCGTCTTTAGTAAACTTGAATAATGTTGTACAAGAGTTGGAGATTCTCTTCTAAAGAATTTACAATGTTCCTTGATTCTTTAGTACATAAATCGACATTATAAAAATAATATTTCTGCGATATTTTTACATTAAATATCGATATTATATACACATTATAATACTCTTCATTTATATCGCATTTTTAACACTGACGCAATGCCAATATCTAATATGTAACGTAAACTCTTCAATTTTTATCTTTTGTGTTTATTTATTTATTTTTTTTTTTGAGTAATAGATTTTCATTTTATCTGGATCTTGTGTCAGCAAAGCAATTATTTGTCCTGAAATTCAATTTAAATATATTATTATAATAGCATGATCGTACAAACCAAATTTGGTTTGATTTCAATATGTATTACGTATCTCAAATTCGTTATTAAATATTTAATGTGTATTAAAAAATAGTATATTTCGATACAGGGGGCCTAAAAGCGATTTTAAAAAATTATAAAATGTGTAAAATCGCATTTTACGCATATTGTATCCAAAAACTATATCCTTCATATAATTTGAGAATTCGAGATAATCTATTTTATCCTCGAACCATTTCGAAATCTCGGATAATCGAATCCATCTCGAATCTCGGAAGGAGTGGAACAAAAGATAAACTGGTGGCGCGTGTAAGTGCCCAAATTAACGCTAGTTTTTTTTTAAATTCATACCTGGTATGTTATGGATTTAATGAGAATTCTTGTTGATCGTCGTTGCAATTCTGCTATTTGCCGCTCAATACTCTCAGCTTGATATTTTAAATCTCTTATTTCCATTGCTATTTTTTCTTTTTGTGCTGATACCTTGTCGTACTCTCTGATTAGTGCCAGCCCATCATTGCCACGTAGCTCTGCAATAAATAAAAAATTTTTAGTTATACTCTCTACTCTGTAAAAAAATTATCGAACTAAGAAGGTTTCCGTTCTCGGCAATTGATTATTAATTGTAACCATGTGGTAAAATCAAATGATCTCAATGCTTACAATAACAAGTTAAAAAAACGAGTATGGTGGTGGCTGAACTTTTGTTTCTCTTTAAAAAATGACAAACACGAAAATCGGACTCTAATTATATTTAAAACAGGATGAGCTACCTTGTAGTGCCATAAAACTAATCACTACCTGATTAGCAATCTCTGCCCAGGTTATCACGTAAAAATTTCTAAATTTAAAAATTCTCATTAACTGGGAGGGATAAATAAAGCCCGATTTCAGTTATAGACAAATAACACAGCATACAAAAATTTTAAAAATGGTATGTTCTAAAGTGTACACTATCATATTTCCATATGATTGATTCTAAATGCGAATCCGGGGCCAGAATTGCTCCATCACTTTAGGATTCTGAGATATCTGAAGTATACGTTTGTAAAATGTCTTAAGCAAATTTAAACGATTTTTTAATGAATTTATTAGTTCACAAAATAATGTAGAACTACTTGTCATCTTCCAAATTCATTTTGAATCATACTTGGATGAGACTTCTATGAACTTGCACAGATCTTGAAATCAATATTTATTAATTCGTTTTCATAATTGATACAGAGCAAGCAATGCTACATTATTTTGTTGACGTATTGATAAAAAGATTATTAAACATTGTAATTTTTATTCTTTAAGATATCTTAAAAATCTTATACTTCAGATATCTTAACATTCTGACGTGACGGAGAAATTCTAACGCCGGATGCGTGTTTACGAGAGCTTAATAAGTACATTAGAGTCTTTAGTACATACCAATTGTTCTTCTTTTGGTTCTGTGTCGAGTAAATTTTTAATTTAATAGTTAGATAAACTCGTGGTCAAGCATTTGTTTTTGTTCCGTAAACTGTTAAAGTTAAATAAGTAATATTCGGAATAGTCACCTGTTAAGCGTTTGTCTAAAAACCATTGTTGACTCTCACATTCTTTGTAATCCCTGTATGTAATTTGCAATGGATCTGAAATGAAATTTCCTGTTGAAATTGTATAATATTTTTTAGCACATACAATCACTGATTTTGACAATTAACAATATTTTCGTTCAGTTAATGATTTTAGTTTAAGAAAATATGAAATGTACGTACATAAGTATAAAATAATTTGAATATTTTATCATTGAATTTTTTCAAATCTAAGACACTGCTCTAATTTAAACAACTTAGAAATCTCATTAGAAATTTCTTTTATATCTTATTGTACAATACCGTTTTGACGTTTAATACAGAACTTTATTTTAAATCTTATTTGAGAAAATATTATTATTACCTCTGTTTTGTTTGTCCGGTGCACCGTTGCATTCCGTTTTGAAGACAGTATAGATAAAAAGGCCGCAAAGAAGGAAGTATATCACCAAAGTAATAACATAGATGGTCTAAAAAAAAAATTTTTTAAATACACATTCTGAATAGAAAATATAATTCTATGACGCGTAAATATTGCATTATGCACGAAAATATAAAAACTTTATATATCGTAAAATAACAATTACGTCCCATTTAATGAATACTAAAATGCACTACCTTTTTCTTTGCGAATGGTCTTTGTTCACAATAAACTTCATTATTTTCCTCTGCTAAAGTTCTGTTCTCGACTGCTGCACTGTTCCCGGCGAGACTTGTTTGAGCGGAAGAAGCCGGCGGTGCAAGTAGCACATTTTCTTTAAATCCTATATTATTCGCAGCTGCGCCAACTACTTCTTCGTACGTCGGTAAGGGTAAGTCTGCGTTAAAATCGTTTTCGCGTCCCGACTCTTCGTTGAAGCCATAGTGCGACATTCCTCGACGAAGGCGTAAAGCTTACTGAGCCGGTGCCGGTGACGGCCGAGACAAGCCGCTGGTAGAAGGGAGAGAAGAGAATTCCCCATTTTTCGGGAGGCGTAGTGGGGATTTCCGAGCGTCGAGTGATGGTGGTGTATATATATACTATCTCGCTTTTAACAGGCGGGAGATACGTTGGAGATTACATATCAAAATAAAATCAATAATACTAAACTTGTTTTGTTTGTTTTTACCTATTTCACTTCAGTATTTCTTGGAAAAAACAGTATATCGAACAACAATAAACAATGAAATTTTTATAATATTTTTTATTTATTTCAATAGAACAATTTTTTATTCAGCTTGCCCTTTCTTGTCAAATTAATATAATCCGAAGTTCAATAAATAATACATATATATATATCACATTCCTAGATGGTTTTATTATAATGACTTCGAGTGCATCATCGGTCCATAAGTCACATTTCCAGCATTTTTAAAGTACATTTACATTAAAGTTGTATAATAATTGTGTTGATTCTCCGATTAGTTTACGTTAGAACCCCTATATGATGAAGTTAACGAAAGCTTCCGATTTGGTAACTCGGTATAATAAACCCTTCATTTAGAGATAACACCTTATTAGTGATATAACAATAATATTGAATGGTATACTTCTATTAACTTTGTAGGTAAGTCTTATAAAGTTAATAATAATATTTTAATAATATAATTTAATAATATTATGGATTTAAGGCTATCATAGAGATTCATCGAGATGAATCTGATAAATACGATTACATTTTAGCCTACCTTTGGTACATAAATTACAACGGAGCCTCTGTATCTTATCATCAAATATCCGTATTATCTCTATACACGTGGCCTGTTCAATTTAGATCAAGCTAATACTTTAGTATTATAACCTTGATTTTTTTGGAAGTTATTCAATAAGGAATTTTTTTATGTATTATTATCTGAATCCCTTTGACCTATTAATACAAACGTTGACAAGGTAAATTTTACGAGATCTTTTTAACCCAATAACCCTTTGAAGTAGACTACGAAGTGTACTCAAAGATCATCATAGATAAAGTTTTAATGTCATATTATCGATAAATTCTTATCTTTTGCGACCAAGTATTTCATTTAATTATAAATGTTGTAAGCAAAAACTAAACGAAAATGTACATGCTTAAAAAAAGTGTAAAAGCTACGAGTAATTACACAAAAGTAGTTATATTTCAATTCTGTAACATAATTTTAAAAGCAAAATTATAAAAAATTTGTAGAAATGCTGACGTCTTCTTTTTATCACATTTATGTAATCATACACAAAAATAAAGTTTAATTTAAATTGTTTACACGCGGCAAAATTATTTAAATATATTCTTATACATATTATTTTTATACATTAATTCTTCTTTAATTTTGTTTATACGAGAAGTACTATAAATTATGTATATTACCCTTTTACGCTTTATTTAGTTTAAAAATGTATTGTATGTATCTAAATAGATTGGTTTTATTGGATCGAATAAACAACATTAGTTATCAAAACGTGCAGATTCTATATTCATAATCCACGTAAGGTGTAGTATTTTAGTTTGTTGGGATCTAAATTTACATCTGTAAATCTTTCCCTTATTCATTACGACGGGAAGTAACGATGTGAGCTGCTATTGATTTTACTCATGGACATATGCTTTCGTGGCGATAAACTGCACAAGGTCATTCGGTTTCGAACGACCATTAAGAGTAAAAGGAAAATAATAATTCTTAGCCACATAAAATTGTATAGTCTTTAAATGAATAGTAGTCACAGTAATCATTTTACAATATTTTAACTTGATAAGAAAAAAGAACAATATTGCACACTTATACACACCCATAGTAGTTGAATACCAATGTGTTAAGATTATCATACTGCAAAGAAACCTCATTTGAAAAAATAATATAACAATTTATGTACTATTACAGCATATAGAAAATAGAAGTTTGAGTGGCATTCCGCAAGAAAAATACTTGAGGGCGATTCTCCCGCCATTTCTGGGTTTCCCCAGTAGTTGAGGGGTTTTCCGCCCTACACAGCACATATACTCGTTATGTGTGTGGGTGCGTGCGCGCACGTGTGTGTGGGTTGGGTGCGTGCATGAGAGTATGTAGCGAAGTAAACATGTGCGCGTCCATATTCTGTCTATATTTACGGGCTAAAAATATCTATTTGAATGAAGAAAGGATTGCAAAAATAGATTATTATGTTTTTGACAAAAATTCCGGCGCCTTTTTTTAAAGATGGTGGCAATAGTCAAAATCAAAATCAAATAAGAACTTATTATTGGATACATTTTTATATAATTTTGAAATATATTTAAAATAAGATCATATTATGGAATAGATAGTTGAAGATCATAATGAAGATTTTAAAATGAAAATACTATATTATAAATTATAAATAGAGAATGAATATTGAATAAAACTTTTTTTTTATTTTATACACAAATTATTTATTTTAAATTAGATCGAGTCTTATAAATTATAGTACGAAATATATACAATATGTATTTAAAAAATAATTACGTACATTTTTTATACATCTGTTTCTCATTAACTAGAATTTTATCTATGGTCTTAACAGTTATATAAATAGTAATTTACAACCTAACTTATAATATAAGTAAAAAGCTGTAAAATTAAAAATATGTTTTACATAAAAATATTCTGTTTTTTATTTATGTTAGTTTATCATTCCTCGTAGATCACATTAATAAATTGATCACATTTTCTATACTTGAGAGATTTGAAAGTATGTTCCAGCACTAATATTTTTTAAATTAGTAAGCAGAAAAATATCTTTGTACACTTAAATCAATACATTGTGTCTGCTTGTAATTTGATTACTAAAAAAACTTTTATCATTCATCACGT
>JAPYZO010004589.1:0-16964 GCA_030522905.1 Torymus flavipes | reverse complement strand
TCCCCAAAAACCAGTGCCAGCCACGCGGATAGGAATGCCTGCTCCTATGCAAATCGTGCTCACGCGAAGGAATCCAGCCCATCTTTTGGCTCCGGTTTTCCCGCGACGCTACTATACCACATACAAACGTGCGTTGAATAATAATAATGCATCGGGACAGCCGGCATATGTGAGTCACTCGAAATTTCGCGCTTGAATCACGATGTGCAATGCGCCGATGACTATTAGAAAAGACGATTCCCGCATAACTTCTATTTATATATAAACAAACGCCTTTTCGGCTTGCCACTGTATAGTATTATAACCCTTTGCTCGAAAGTTCCTCCTACACAAACGCAATCGGCCCACCTGCGGCTATTATACACAACCGCGCGCGAATTTACGGCCGCACCGCCGCCGTCGTCTATCGGGCACAAGGAGAGGTAGGCGAGTTTCTCTATCGGAGGCTAAAAATGCCCTTATCGCAGGCGTGCGAGCGCGGGGCCGTTTCGTGGGCGAAGACGATTGCCGCCGCCGCCGCCGCGAGAGTCGCGAGTAAATGGAGCGCGCGCGTATTATACTATATACTCTCTTTGGCATTCTCGTTAGTGTGTGTACGTATTATCGGCGAACTCGATACGACTTTGATTCGATAGCGCCTCGAGTGGGTGGAAATCGAGCGAGATTCTTTTCCACTTGGTTATATATGCGCGTGTAAGTTCGAAAGCATTATATTCATTCTTCTTTTTTTTTCTTCTTTTTTCGTGTATATGTATTACAAGGTTTTCGCGCAGCGATTATATTTTTAAACTTCCCGTTGTGATTGTTTAAAAAAAAAATAGAAAAATGACTGGCGTGTTTCGCGGCGTGAAAAAAAGTAGGAGCGAAACAATTGTGCCGATTGCCCGGTGTCTATGTGTATGTATGTATATGCACGAGCTTCCCGCTATTTTCAAACTGTCATCGCTGTTTCCAGCCATCGCGGATAGATAAGCGGCCAACGGCTATATTGTACTTGCGCGTGAGCGCGTCACGCGACAACTCGCCTTCCTTTTTTTTCTACAATGTAATTATGCCGCAAGGACGCGTTTACTTTTTTTTTTGTTTTACTATATACATACACACGCGTGGGCTGCAGTTTTTCCATAACAGACAGGTTTTCGTTGCGGTATATATTGTGAGATCAAAAAGATGTGTATATAAGGAACGGTAATATTCACGTTAAGGTATATGCAAATTTCCCCTCGCGCGTGCGCTTGTATATAGCGCCGTGCAATTACGCCCGTCGAGACAGCAGCAGCAGCAGCGCGATAAAAGCGGCGGCGCTTCTTGGGATCGCGGGTGCGGAATGCGGCGCGCGCGGCTCGAGGAAAAGGCGGTGTAGGTAGTTCGCGCGAGTGTTTGCGCGCGAAGTTGGCGCACCTGACACATGCACGCGTCATCGTCGTTATATCGCGCGGAAAAGTCAACGACGGTTAAAAAAAACCTCCGAAAAAACCATACGTTGTGGTTTTTGTTGTACGAGGTATATATGTAAATTCGGCGGGTCTGATTCGTGGAACGATACGCGCGCGGAATCGCGATGCGCGGGGGAGTTACCGAAAAAGCGAGCGTGGAATTTTTATCGAGGCTCTCTCTCTCGCTGGAATTGATTTTGCTTTATCGCTCGGCCAGTGCATTTTAAATCAACGTCGAGAGTTATTTTTACGTTATACGTCGGAATAACAACTCCCGCGAGTACCTATATATATGTACTTGGAGAATGAATGCGCGCATCCCGAGCGATTAAGCGCGAGGCAAAAACTATTATGCTATCTTATAACTGTATCGCAAATATTTTCGCATCCTTCGGGCTCGCGTGTTAATCGAAAAAAAGCGCGCGGGCGCAAAATAAGCCCGATATATATACATACACGACGCGACACCGTGACGCAGCAACAGTTGACAGCTCGCAGCGCGGGAAGTCCGTGAAACTCGAGAAAAAAAGAACCGAGCGAGACTCTCGAGACGCGCTTTGCAAAGAAGCAGAAGAAGAAGAGAGAGAGAGAATCGTTCCACGTGACGAATCGTCGTATACGCTACTACTCCCACACTCGCTCGCGCTCGTTAATGAACGGCCGAATGAATGAATTGCGTCATCATCGAGATGCGCCGGTGGCGGCAGCGGCGCTGTTTCGAGGTCGAGTGTGTACAATGCGCCGGAATCTCGTTGATGATGCACTCTTTTTTCCGCTCGCTCTCTCTCCCTTTTCTCTCTCTTCTTCTTGTTTACGTTTAGGAGAGTTAAGTTGTGGCTGCGGTTCGCGCCGGCTGTTTGTTTTGAAATTGGATTACGGAGGTGTGCGGTAAGCGGTGATAGCGTTTTTTTTCTCTCCCTCTCCGTGATTCATTCACTTATACTCGCGCGCGTGTGTGTTTATAGGTCCGCGGTAATTTGATAGGCGGATTTCGCGCATTCCTCCGGAGGGAATCCCGCGAGGGAACGGGAGAAAAAGTTAAACAAACGCGTGCGGCTCTTTAACGACTTTAAATAACTCAATACGTTCTTTTTTTGTTCTTCTTCCTCGTAACGCTAACGACTTCCGCTATACGAAATCCCTTATCATTCAATAGACCAAGCGAATACTTAATAATCTCCGGACTAATTTTCCAATCTCGGTTGATACGGGAGGGACACTAAAACGCGAATAAAAAAAGGAGCAGCAGCTACGACGGCGCGAAATGGCTTTTCTTCTCGCGCGCGCGCAAGAGAGCGCTATATAACGCGCGCGTGTGGTCGCGCTAGTGATTGCCTCGCACAGGAAGAGAAAGAGAGAGAGAGAGAAAATTGGCATTCCCCAAGCGATGGGGTCACACGAGAGCGCGCGAGAACGGCTACAGTGCGAAAGGTTATAATGTATCCTCGTAACCGTCTCTCGCATTGTGTTATATCGAAAGTTTCGCTTACGCAAGGCCCAATACATATACTTTTCGCGAGATTTTCGAGTCCGGCCGCACCGAGGAACCTTGACTGCCAATGTCAAAACCAGCCTCTCTCGAGTGAGCGAGCGCGAAAAAAGAGACGGAGAAAGAGCTTCGCGTGCGCATTCCACCTCGTCGTCGTCCGCACGCGCGGTTCATTGAACCAGCCGCCTTCGTCGTCGTCGCCGCCGCTGGCGGCAGCGGCGTGTATATATCTAGGCATTCGCGTAGGAGAAAGAACGAGCGAAAGAAACGACACACACACGCGCCGAATCGCGCGGAATGCTCGAGGTAGTTTCGGGGCTGCCGAAAAAGTAGCTCGCGGTGGTCGGGGCCCTATATACTGGAATGTTTGCGATTTTAACGACGGGTAGACACACCTGTCTATACACGATTTATTCTCATTCTCTGCAGCATCAGTTCGTTTCTTCAATTTCGCAACTGTCAGCGAGCCGACGACGAGAGTTTCTATTATTTTCGTCGTCGTCGTCTCGCCGGACGATCTTTTTACGCCGCCGATTGGCGGGTATTACGCGATATCGCCACTGTTGGCGGAAAACTCCGATTCGCCCAGTCACAGCGCAAAAAGCAGCGTCGGCATTCCGCTTTCCCGCGCCGTTCCGTCCGATCGCGTCGTCGTCTCTATATATTACTCGTCGTAAAAAGATACTTTTTTGCATTGTTTATACGCTCGTTTTTCCTTCCCCCTTCTCCATATCTATACCTATCGAACACTCGAAAGAGTCGTTGGGCGAGGAAGTTTCTCCGAATCGGATGAAAAAGAAAGCGAGAGAGATGCTCTCTCGCTCTCTCTCCTCGATATTCACACGGGTTCTCTCTAAGCTTTATCAAACACCCGTTTTTTCCTCTCCCTCTCTTCCACTTCCACACTTACACATAGACACTCGAGAGACCCGCTTTGCTACACGTACACTTACTTACTATCACACATACACGTAGCTCATGGAAAAAGTAAGGCAGCAAGCGAGAGAGAAAGCGGGTAGTAGGTACGCGTGTACCGGGGTCGAAGAAAAGCCCTTTGTTCTTTTTCAAGGCCCCGCGAGAAAGATTCGGGGGTCGCGGTGTGTGCCCCCTGCTACATTTCTCTCCTTGGGACCTATACTCGCTTTTTCTTGCGCGCCCCTCGCGATATATACGCGCGAGCACAAAGGCCCGAGGGCCCGCTTTCTTTTGTAACATCCGCGAGTCTCGCGGAGAGAGAGGGACGACATGGGAGCAGCAAGATGGGCAGCAGCTCTCCGAAACTTTTCTTTGTCCTTTCGCGTGTGAGAGTAGGTAGTGGTAGTAGTAACAGCAGCGCGAGGGCTTTTTTTTGCGCGAGCAAGCGAGCGAGTATAAAATTTATTGAATAGAAGATTTTATTGCCGGTTATAACGTTCGGTTTTATTACGATCAACGAGCTCGCACGCGTTTTGTCTAGCTTAATACACGAGCGATATGAGTTATTATTATTACTTTATATGTACGAGCAGTTAAAAGAGGCTTCTCGAATTAATTATCACTCGGTCGTCGTCCGAAAAACCGCGCGCACTCGCCGCGTGCCAGAGCGTATGACTTGAGCTCTGACTCGCCCGCAACTTTAATAATACACGCGCGCGTCCGTCCAATTGGCATTTTCCGTGACTCACGCGACGATGATTCTATATGTCCCGACGACGGCGGCTCCCTTTTTTTTGCGCTCGCTAGCCCCCGGTTTATCGGGCCGTTAGCGGCAGTGTGAATCTCCCATCGTATATATTGGGATGACGCAAATGCGCGGTGCATATTATACATACATCTATACATCGGCGTGGCGTGTGAGAAACTTTTTCATCCGCACGGGTCTGCGGTTATTGTCACCTAATTGCCCTCTATAACCGATATGCGGGCACATACTCGCAAAATCCATTCCCACAGTACTCTAGCGAAGGGAAAAACGCGCGAATTCGCCTCAATTTCGCCTGACTCACGCGGCGCTCTCGTGCACTCTCTTCCTGGTCAGTACGCGCACTTCAAGAGCCCGTAATAAATCGTCCGGCCCACGCGCCCCTTTGTGTCTTTCTCTCCTATCTAGAAAGTTCGCGTATATATACACGCAGCGCGCGGGAACGAAAGTCACCGATAAATCAGTCGCTCGTGCGTGCTTGCGCTTGCATGCAAATTGAATGTCAATGCGGCTCTGTAATTAAAGCCTCGTTATACGGATTTGCGTATAATGGACAATATATCCCCGTTGATTGGACGCTAAACGGTGCTTCATACTATACAAGCTTTTTACAGTTACAAACGCCGAGCGATATCAAGTTTCCCGCCAAAATACGCTGATACGATCAATCCCGGCTGCAGTGTACGCACTTGCAGCGACGGCATACAATGCGTTTGTACATCTCCGCCCACGCGCTATATCTGTCCGCGCCAGACGCGGCGCGCCGGCGAGACTCTATTCCTAGAGATAGGTCAGACGCCACCGTCGTCGTCGTCGTCGTCGTCGGCGACTGCGTATTTTCAGAGATACATAAAGAGAGGGAGGAGAGCGTTGGCCGATTTCGCTAATGACCGGAAACCCATGAACTTTGGACTGGGTTAGCGTGTAACCTGAGATCGGTATAATACACAGCTCGACATACTACGACTTTCTCGTTACGTCGACGACGATGACCATTCGCGTCGTTCTCCTCCGAGGGTAATTAGCGTATCGCTCGCCGATTTCTTTCGCAAGTGTATATATAGGTACCAGAGCGTTTTGAAACTCTTTCTCTCTCTCTCTCTCTCACTTACTCTCCTGTGGTCTCGATCCCCCTCGACGATTGCGAGCGCGAGTATTGCGACAGTGTCTCCTTTTCGCGCGGTTTTCCTATAACGTCGCCCGACGTCATCGGCCGCGTTTTCGCTAGGATGGTGTCACTCTGGTCTGTTACGTGATGGGTGAGAGAGAAGATGTGTAACAGGATTTCGAGGGGGAGTTATGTATTAGATGTATCCGAGGAGAGGTTTAATTAACGGATTGATCTATTAGGTGTATAAAGGTTGAAAAAAGAGGAATCCAGCGGCGACTAACGTATAACGATCCACGAATTTTCAATGCTCCGCACGTACGCTCGTTTTATCGGCGAAAAAAAAACGGCGTTCCAACTTCACGTCCAAGAGTTATAAGGCCCGATGTTTCAGTAATAACAACCGTATACGCGCTCTTTAAAGACCCGCGACTCTCCAACAGCATCGTACACAACACTTTCACTTTCGCCTCCCACACAAAGCTAGACTCGCCGAATTAAAGCATTACATATACCAACCTAACGCATATCTACCAATCCATCCCCTTCAACTCTAACTCTCCCCTTCTCCAGCGAAAAAAAAGAACGCGCTCGCCACCCCAAACAAACTTCCCCCTTCGAAATCTTCATCCCTCCCTTCGGGCCACACCCTTGCGAGACACGCCGAGAGAGAGAGAGAGACAGAGATAGAAGTTCAATGTCACGATAAGGATAAAGGAGTCGTCGTCCCTGCTAGCGCTGTGCGGCGTCTGGTTCCTCGCCCTTAGGGCGCGCTTTCGTACACGCCCGCCGTCGCTCGATACAGCAGCAGCCTCGTAGTGTGCGCGCGCAGCAGCACACTGACCCCCAAGGTCGCGAGACTACGCAGCGCCGGCAGCACGTGCGGCGCGGGAGCGGAGCCGATGACCCCACCCACAGCTTTTTCTACGTCTAGAGATCGCTGCGGGAGAGAGAGCATGAGATGTAGTTTTTTTTCTCTTTCTGATGTGGCCCGGGTAATTTTGGCGGGGTAGTATTTTTTCGGAGTGAATTACGAAGAAGGACGAAAAAGGCCATTTGCAAAATAACAAAATTACCAGTAATTCGGGTTTATCCGATTTTCCCATTTCCTCGCACACTATCTCTACGGATTTCCCTTATTCCTCGTTTTCTTTTATTCGGCACATGCGGGAGAGCCTCTCTGATCCTCGTCAACTTTTACCACAGCCCCGCTGTGCATCAATTACACACATAGTGAGATCATCTGATAAGAGCCAAGTGACACGCGCGCGCCTCGTAATTCATGCCGAGGTCAGCGGCTTCGTCGTCGTTCTTTACGATTATTGGGAATAGTTTCGTCGTGATTAATTCGGTAAATTGCCCTGTTATTCCACCCCCCCCCCCCCCCCCACCCCCCCCGATAACATACGAACTAATCTAATTAAATGGCCGATGATGGCCACCGATAGACTCTTCAATTTTTTCCTGTTATATAATTATTCATAAACCCTCTATCGTTTCCCCTTTTATAGAAAAAGTCAATTATCAGCGCGGTGAATTACTTTTCTCGATTACCACCGGCGCATGCGTCACTACTCGCAATTTTCACTCGCTCTGCACGCGTGGGATCCGCATTTTCCACTGCACCTGCCCGCCAAAGAATCCAATTTCCTCGTTCATTATTCCCCTATCTATTCGACGCCCGTGTCACCTATAAGGAAAAACTACTCTACTCCCGCGCCCACGAGTGTGTCTATCTCTATCCATCTCTCTCCTCTCGTGGCGAGACATAGACGACGCTGCTGCTCATTCCAGGATGACGCCGGCTATCTTTAGCGCGATTTCGCGCCTCGCCTATGGCGCGCTGCCAGAGTCGTCGTCGTCTTCTTCTTCTTCCTTGGCGACGAAGCTACACGCACAAAACTATAGATATTCTCGAGTGCGCTCGCCTCCCCCCTCGTGACAGCTTCTTCCTCGTTCCACTATAGCTCCCGACTCTCTCTCCCTTTCGCCCTCCCACTTCCGTTTCCTTTTAAGCCGATTTCATAACTCGCTCGCCTTTTACGTCCCTTTTCTGCCCGCTTTCTCTCCTCCTTTCCCGCTTCTCTGCTCTTCTTTCGGGGGTATTTAAACGCGTGTCGTATTTTGGTCCGAATTTCGCGGTAATCGCTCTAAAAGCAGGCATTCTTTACGTAAGCTTTCGCCTCCCTCCCGCGTGCGCTGCGCAGTTTTGCGGAAACTTCCTTCCCCTCCCCGCTCTCGTGAACGCACTATTCGCGCACTGCACGACAACAATAAAATTGCGTGACTCACGCGGTCGTTTGACACATCCTTGGCGCTCCAAGCCGGCGGTAATCCGATACGCTGGCTGCTGCAGAGAGGCCCTAAATAAAGCGCCGGCGCTCATTTCTCCGGGAAAGTCTAGCTCGTAAAACTCTCTCGAACTCCACGTGGCAGCCTTGCTTGCTTCGAACTCTCCCCCCTACTCCGAGCTTGCAAGGTCACGCAAGTTCTCTCTCTTTCTTGCGTGCTTGCTATATACCCGACTGAGGAAAATCTATGCGATAGTATGGTCATGAGTTTTTTGCTCCCGGAAGAGAGGGATAATGTAAGGGGGAGGGAGGCAGCGGATTATGAATTCACCCCCCAATTTTATCGTGCAGCCTTATCGTGATGACAAGAAAGGGGGAGGGAGCGAGATATGCGCGTGCGGCCTTAATTTGGCTGGAGAGAAAGGGCTCGAATTTTAATAAATTTTTAGGGCTATGATTAAATGGTTGCGTTGAGTGAGATGAGCTGGCCCGAGCGTGCAAGCTTTTATTGTAATTAATTGAGTTGGAGGGTCGTTGGCGTATGACAATTGCGCAATATTAAAGCTGTGTCTTTTGTGAATTTTTTTTTATATTTATATAATAAAAAAAAATTACTTTATGAAGTCATTCTTTTTTTTATTTGATCGTATTTCGCCCGTTCATTTATATATATAAAACTAGAATAAACACGAACTTGAATGCTAACTAAAACCATCGTTAGACCCCCAAAACTCAAAGCAAACTCCCTTCTTTTTGTTACAGAGGAGGAGATCGACGTCGTGTCGTACGAGAAGCCGACGCGGCCTGTCACGACAGCCGCCACGTCGTCCTTACCCACGTACCCGAGTCCCGCCGAGCAGCAGCACTTCCAGCTGACGGTGAACACAGCCTTCAAGGAGCGTCATCACAATAACAACAACAACACCAATATCAGCAATGCAAACACAACGACGTCAACGACGCCAGCCGCCCCTGTGCCACCGGCGCCACGACCCAGAGGCAGACCGCCCTCGAATCCCAACCGAAAGCGCCAAGTTGCAGCAGCCGCAGCCGCCGCAGCCCAGGCTGCCGCCGCCGAAAAGCCAGCGAAGCGTGCGAGACATCACCGCTCGTACCAACGGCGCAGGTCACCGCAGAAATCACCGGTGCATCAGCAGCAACAGCAGCATCAGTTGCAAATACACCACATGAAATCCTCGCCGGTGAAAAGCAGTAGCATGTCGTCGAGAAGCTCGAGCGACGACGAGCCCGACACCGAGAAGAGGAGTCTGCATAACAATATGGAGCGACAGAGGCGGATAGAACTGAGGAACGCGTTTGAAGACCTGCGGGTGCTGGTGCCAGAGGTCGAGGCCAAGGAGAAGGCGCCGAAGGTGGCCATACTGAGGCAGGCCGCCCTCTACTGTGATAGACTGACCGACCTCGAGCAGCTCAATCAGGCCAAGGTCTCCGAGATGAAGAAGCGACAGGAGCGACTTCGCTCACAGCTTAGCCAGCTCAGGCGGAGCCTCGCCATGCAGCGCTGAGTTAACGACGAGATATATATATGTGAAAGAGGTAGTTTGGTGGAGAAAAAGAGGGAGGGACAATTGATAGATATATACACGATGCCGGCTGGACCGACAGTCCTCAGTGAGATTCCTCGACGATGAACTTCTTGAGCAGTGCACTTGTAAAACTGACACACACATACCCTCAACACCCCGCATATATATATAATGATATACATATAGACACATATATATTTGACGGCTTTTTCCCCTTACGCCCCTTGAAGAATATACGCTATATACCTTTTTTATACGGTAACGATGAAGACGCGGTGTACATATTTATAAACGAATGTACAAAGGATAACGAGACGCGTGGTGCTGTCGATAGTTAGATAGCCAGAGAGGATGTATATTTTGCTAGAGAGAGGATAGTAGTTGTAGATGGAGAGAGACAGACATACAGACACGCGTCTCGCGTTTATATATTATATACGGTAAAAAACTAGGCGCGCTAGCGCTCGATTGAGAGAAAGAGAGAGTGAGAGAGCGCGAACACGCTTGTGTGAAAAGTGATATATTATTATACTAAAGAGCATAATTACACAACTTGCGAATTGTAATACGATTTATTATTATTATTATATTATTATATATTCATTATTAACTATTCTGCGATTTATATATGAATACATTATATATATATAAAAATAGATAGATATATATTAGGTTTGCTAATTGAAAGAGACAGGAATGAGTTTGTTACTTTTAGCGATGGACGATGATACGTTTTTTTCTTCTTTTTTTTCTCTCTTCGTCTTATTTTTTTCGTTTCTTTTTTAAAAAAGAAAAATTCTCTTCTCTCCAGAGCCGCGCCTCCACGAGTATATAAGCCAAGTGCGAGGCGCGCGCAAGCGCGTCAACTCAGTCCCCGACCCATACATATACATACGCATCATAGGACGCGAGTCAAACTGTAGATAAATTATATAGCATGATATATATTATATATATATATTTAGACGAAACCGATGGTTTTTTTTCCATGTCCTTTTGCTCTTTTTCGTTTCTTCGGACTCTCATTTATATAAATCTAGATTGAAAGAGAAAGAGAGGAATTGTATGTACAGGAATTGATTGCGAGCGATATACAAACACACAGACACCGAAACACCTTTCCTCCGTACTCTGGCTCTCGCTGTGTGTACGTAAGTGTAATACACGCATGTAATACTTGGCGGCTAGTGGCAGCAGGCAGCGCAGCAGGGCTGTGCGAGTACACGCATCACAAAGTTTTCGTGGTACTCTCGGCCAACCCAGCCGCCACCGCCTCCCGTTTAGGACGAAATTTATTGTAATAGTTGAAACAAATAGCCGAGGCTCCGCACCAAGTCTGATCATTACGCGACGGCGCGCGAGAGTCTCGGCTCCATACATACATCCTAATCACCGACCTCACCATACATTGCTGCAAAACTATCTCCTCTGTTCTCCGGGTTCTATGTTTTTTTTAATTATACCGTTTGTTCGGAATACTCTACTTGAATACTCTACTTTCTCTCCCCCGTTCAAAACAATAACTTAATAAAGGAACGAGACATTTTTTTTGCCTCGTGCACACCATAATAGATACAATTTTTTTCTCATTTTTTTTTCTTTTTTTGTTCTCATGTGCTTGTCGGCACGCGGTGTAAATATATTTGAATTCAATGCATATATAGGTTTCTATACATTATATATTATTATATATATAAATACGCGGATTCTACCAGTCGTAGATTTTTAGAGCGAGCGAGAGAAAACAGAATATAGTGAGAGAGCGAGATAGTAAAGTACGCTAGACTAGATGAATGCTAATATTCTATTATATGATGTCATTATTATTCATTATTATTATTAATTATTATTATTATCATTATTATTATATTGTTAACGTTTTAGTTTTTCAATTTCAATGACGCTCTTCTGGCGTTCTTTTTTTCTTATACGGGAACTTTATATTAAAAAAAAAAAAATGAATAAATGACGCGTCATAATTTATCGAGTACGAATAAAAATAATTGTAACTATGATGATGATGATGATTTTTAAACGCTTGTAATTAGAGGGTTTAGATTATATAACGGCCCCCGGGACAGCCATGCGTCGACTGATCCAAGTTGAGGGGACGAAAGATAAAACTATTATTATTAATGAAGCATGTAAAGCACCACGCGTGTGCTGTTCGATTTTTGCGCTTGGAATTTCTATAGTGGAGAAAAGTGAAGAAAGTTGAGTGAAATGCAAAAAATTTATTATTATCATTATGTGAATTTGAAGCGATTACGACGATGCAGAAAATGAAGAAGTGTTCGTGAGCGAATAACAATAATAATATTATATTTGTAAACACACACCGACGATGAAAAAGAAACCCCTTTTTGAATAATCGCGCGAAAGAAAGAGAATGCGTGTAGTTTTTGTTTTTCGTGAGTGTGCGTTCATTACATATTGTACACACGTGTATAGGGTTGGAGGAAAGAAAAAAAAGGAGGGCGGGAAGTGCGAGAAGCAAAAAGGAAGAACCGAATGCGTGCTGAGCTGCGTGAATTAGAGGCGTGAGAGTGAGAAGGAGAGAAAGAGGAACGAGTGTCTGGAACGCGTGAAGTGAGTGTGCGAGTGGATGAGTGTAAGAGACGCACGAGCGAAGGATAAGGACAAAAACAAAAAGAAAACAATGTGTTCATTACGTTTCCAGGTTACAGTATTCGTTTTTACCGAATTTTTCGCAGAGTCGCAGAGAGATAGATAGAGAGAAAGAGGTGGACGAAAAACCCGGGAGTTAACTGCTGAGGCAAAAAGTAATAGATATATTTGACAGACACAGTAAACTAGCCGAAATAACTACAGACTAACAAATATTCAAACGCATAAGATGTAATATCGTCGCGGTGGGAGCGCTTGTTTCTTCTTTTTTTTTATTTCAAGAAAAGGATAGGCTTAGGCGGGAGGAAGCGAGACGTGAAAAGAAACGATATGTACAGGAAACTTTAGGCGGAAACACAATGGTTTCGCGATACATGAATGAAAGAAGGGAGAGAGACACGTGAATGAGGCCGCGCGCGTACGCTCGTGTCCGAGAGAGGAGAAAGAGAGGGAGGGAGAGAGAGAAGAAAGGAAACGAACGCAAGAGAGACGATGTGAAAAAAATGACGTGCGAGGTGAAGACTAGGCTCCTTCTCCTTTTTACGATTGTTATTATTATTAACTTTTTTTACGATGCGCGAAAATGCACACAAACTTGCGGGCCTACGAGCACCGAGGCGTACGTTCTTTTTTTTTTTTTACGAAAAAAATACAAGTTGACGTTTTTTTCTTTTTCGGACAACGAAATTATGATTACGCTTTTTTCTTTGGAAAACATATACATATATTTATATATACGAGTAGAATTTAAGATGAGCTGCGCAACAGCGAAAAGTATGACTATTGATTAAGTGCGTTTATATATTTACAGAGATAGAATGATGATGAAAAAAACACTTGTTGAGTTTTGCATTTATTTTTTTTTTCCGAGTTGCTCGATCGGTTACAGACACACACGAAATTCGTTATTTATACGGCGAAACACATATACTAATAGAGATATACTTTTGTAAATAGATAAAGGAATAAAGTTCATTTTTACCTTAAAAACCAAAATGGATATTTTTTAAAGTTTTTTCGAGCGTACCCTTTTTACACAACACGAGCGACCAGAACGTTTTCGCAAGTAATCGATGCCGATAAAAAAAGAAATGAAAAATAAATTGAATAATCGAGACGGTAATGAAACGCATAGATTGCAGTTGTCAGTCGTATCGGTGCATACACAACGCTATAGCCACACGCGTATATATATTTTTTCAAAGACGAAGTGCCTTCAGCGCAGCTCTTCCTTCTTCCTCGAGTTAAGCAAAGAAAAAACGCCGACGATAGAGAAATTCTGGTGCCAAATGCGATGATAGAACGCACGCGACGTGTAGCATCGAAAAATTCTTCCGCCCCCCCTTTTCCGACACCTCATCTTTTTATTATACTTGCCGGTACTCCCCGCCCCCACTGTTTTTATACGCGCGGAAAAGAGAGAACGCGGACTCTTTTTCGTCGGATATATATAAACACATACATACACAGAGGCACGTACACGCCAGAGTCTTTTACTACTTTTTTAAGATATATACTCTCTGCTGAGTCGTCGCCAGTTTCCGGTTTTAATCCGCGCGCGGATATACGTCTTTTTATGCGTGTTTTTTTTTTTAAACTTAGAAGAAAAAGTGAACACGAGCGTGAGTGATAGGGAAAAAGTAAAACTGGAGGGTTCTTTAGGGTCTTTCTCTTTTAGACGAGCGCGCGAGAAAAAAAGTGAGAAGGCGAACGCGACGCGTGTTAAGAGGGAAACTACAGAAATAATAGGAGCAAGAGAGTGAGCGAGTGAAATAATTTAGGATGCGTGCGAGTTTTCGGTGATGCCGCTTTTAGTCGCCTCTACTATTTCAGAAGAGTGCAAAATGTACCTGCTAAAAAAGTAAATAATTAACAATGATATAAACGTTTAAATTGATAAGTGACACAGTGCTAGGAGTAGCCGATGATGGAGAAAAATAATGAAAGGGAGAAAATTTAGTAACAAGAGAAAATAATAATAATGAAGTTTGCACCGAGATAAAGATATGCAGAAAAAATATGATTCCGAATAGTAGAGATAAAGAATATATATATTTCATGATAGAGGTTTTTACAAAGTGCTCATATTCTTTTTTAAATATTTTTCTCTCCGTGCTCAAGAGTTAAATATAGGCGCGAGGATACGCGAAATAATAAAGTAGTATGTACTTTGATGAAAATGATGTTTTGCGCGCAATTCATTTTTACGCCACTTACGTGCTTCCTTTTTCATATATATTATATATGTATGTATAGATAGTATATAGTTTTTTAATACAATTTAGACACTTTTTCTTATATTCGCTTTGTTTTTCCTCGATTTCTCTCCTCCTTTGCGAGAAAACCAAAAATATATAGAAAAATCGTGTTTTTTTTTAGTTCAACGGATTTGCATTTTTTTTAATCATTATTCCGTCGTTGTTGCACAAACTTGTGATTTTTTTCTTTTTAGTTTTCAAACGGAAATGTGAAACAAAGACAAAGATTAAAGCATTTTTTTGTTAATTCCCGAGGTCGCGCACTGTCCTCTCTAATTTTTGATTTTGCATTTTATTTCCGTTTATTGTGGTTAGTTGATTAATAATTAGAGGAGAGTATATGATATGGTTTTACAGCGTTCTTTTTATTTTCTCGTTCGTTGAACTATGTTATTATATGGAGAAAAAAAACGCGGAGCCTCGTTTTTCGTTTCGTTCCGACACTTTCGTGAGACTGCAAGTTTGTGACTTTCCGACAGTTTGTAAATAGAATTTATATATGCGATTGATTAAAATATAAAAAAACGTATAAACGATTAATTAAGGAAGTTGCAAAAAGAAAAATAATATGAATCCTGACGCCTCGCAGACTAGCTCAATAAAGTTTTCGTTCGTTTTTTTTATATGAAACAGAGTGACTTAGTGCAGAAAATGAAATAAAATGGAAATGCATTCGGATTTCGTGCTGCATACACACACATACGCAATTTTTACACAATTGCTGATTAGAAAAAGAATAAATAAATAAAGCATTTCGTGGACTGATTTTTACCGAGATGTAGTTTTCTACTAACAAATGGGAGATAAACGTGTACAAAGCTTAGAACTTCCTTAAATGAACACTAGACAGCGGACGGAAAAAATGATGCTCGTCGAGAAAGACACGAGAGTGAGAGAGAGAGAGAGAGTTTAGTGCGTTTTTCATGCGAGCGAGCGAGCGAGAAAGATAATTAAATTAGAGCTAAATAATTGAGAGAGAGAAAGAGGAAAGCACGCGTAGACGAGAGAGAGAGAAGAAAGTTTACATAATTATAATGTTAGGTTTTTTTATCGAGAGCAAAACGATATTTTTATTTATCCTTTTATTTTTATACGTTGTAAAAATTACGAGAAAAAATTGTTGAATGAAAAAAAATTGCAAAAAAGGACATTTGTAAGAAAAAAAAATAATGTTAACAATAAGGACGACGATTGAAGTCACTTGATATAAAAAAGAAAACGTAAAAAAAGTTTAAAAAAAAATGGATTTAGAGCGAATGGTTGTGTATGCCTCAATGCCAAATAGAATCTCGTTATTTTTTCAGGGAAACGAATCACAATTGACTTTCGATTGTAATAATAATTATAGTGAAAACAAACAATGCACAATGAAGTGAGAAAGAGTAAACAGATGCATTTTCGCCGGTCGACGGCTCCGTTGATCACACTTTTCGTCAAACTATATTTTAGATAGAAAAAAATAGAAATGAACACACACTTAGAGAGTATAATAATACACATACAGACCCACAGACTCGTAACGCTCCGTTAGAAGTAACGTTTATACCTCGAAGTGAAAAATGCAGTTATTATAGGAATTTTTCTATACTCGCAGCTACTGCGAACGTGTAGCAGACAAAACTAAGAGATGATGTATGCTGTGCTGTAAAGTGCGAATGCGTGGTTCTCTTGTGTGTGCTGCATGTTTGTGAGAAAGTGATGATCGAAAGAGAGGCTTACCTGCTGCTTGCGTGCGTGTGTGAGGAAGAGGGAGCATTAAACACGAAGCAAAAGAAATACACACAGAAAATAGAAAAAAATAGTAGGAGAAAATAAAGTTATTAAAAAAAAGTAACGAATTTTTTTGCAAAAGAATGCCGGGAAATAAACACTCACGCTAAAACAGAAGCGAAATGTATTTTTGTTGTACTTAAGCTTTATATACACCCCCGTTGTTATCGCCTCGACGGCCGTACCGACGACGACGACGACCAAGTCACGCGACAAGCAAGGATGTACTCGTGAGTTTTTTCCATTGCATTGATGAGAAAAATTTAGCGAGCTTAAAGCGCGCGGGATGTGGTCGACGGCGACGTGTGCGATGCGCGAGAGAGTGCGTTCATTGATCATAGCGACATTGGCACGAATCGATTTTTTTTTATTTTCACGTACATCGAGAGTCGCTCCGAGACACTTTGTTATAACGAAGACGAAACAAAAGAAAGAAAAAAAAATAGCAAGAAATTTTGTTTTTCCCACGTACCGAGGAAAAGTTCAAATTGATGAAAAAAAGTCTTACAGTGACGTTTCTTTTTTTTAAATAGGAAGATAAGTCATACAGTTCCTTAATGACGTTTATATTTCAAATCATCTTATTATATCAATAAAACAATGTATCATTTAACTCGACTGATTTTGTTATTTGTCTATCCTCAATCCTATTATCCACACCTTATCTATAATATACTCTATAAATTATAAGGCACGTTATTTTCATTGATATTATATATTTGAAAAGTTTTCTATTTAATTTTTTAATTCAATTAA
>JAPYZO010004588.1:0-11129 GCA_030522905.1 Torymus flavipes | reverse complement strand
TTTTATTGCAAAATGGAAAACATACGTGGGTCTTAGAATTTCGCGCTCTATCTAGTTTCATAGCGTTCCTGGAACATTTTCAGAACACCGTGTATATTTAGCGGATCGTAATTTGTCAAAGATATCATCCATATGCGGGGTGGAATACGCAACTCGTTTAGTCAATTGGTTAACGAGTCGGTAGTCTATGCAAAAACGATTTTTGCCATTGGACTTCGGAACTATCACCGGGCAACTACTCCAGGGGTTTTCCGAGGGTTATTCAATTTTTTCTGAGAGAATTCGATCTACTTCTTCCTGTGCTGCGGTTATCATATGGGGGGATGTACGCCGGATCTTTTGTTTTACGGGTTCGTGACCTTGTACATCGATGCGGTGTTCTACCAAAGTGCAGGTTCCCAATTTTCCCGGGGGATGAGAGAATCTACTAACGCTTGAATTCCCCTATCTGTACACCAGGTGTCGTTCTCGTAATCTATTCGTATATTAAAAGCTCTTAAGAAATGTACTCCGAAAATTCCTTCGTATTGCAAATCGTCCGAAATGCCCAGGGTAACAACTCTTTCCATCCCATCGATTACAAATGTCGCGTCTAGTTGCCCCTGCGTATTTACCGAGCTTCCATCAGCAACTGTAACTATCGAAAGAATCGGAGCAAACTTGCCTTTCAAGTAAGACCTAATACCTTTGCCTAAATAAGACTGCGCTGCTCCTGAGTCTACCATTGCGGTTATTATTTTCCCGCTCAGCTTTCTGTCGTGCTTGCGGATATATCTAAATTAATCGGGTGGTTCTCTTGTGAAGTTTTGAGTTTAGGAGAATTTATTCCTATATAATTGGTTAGCGTTATTTGCTATGATATGCTTGCTTTACCTTTTTTTCCCTGGTGAAGGTCGTTGAAATAAATACACTGCTGCTGTTCCAAACAATCTCACTTTTTATTGAATTATAAGAATTACAACAAAGAAAGAATTACAACATCGATAAAGAATCGATGTAATTTATCTCACAAAATGCTTTATTCGGTCTAAATGATTATTTCAATATATACGCGTTTAAATCTCGATCAATTATACAAATGAATTATTAATATAATATAAGATTCATCTCGTAAAATGCTATAGGTTCGTATTGGCCTGTATAAAATTATTAATTGCTCCTATTGTCGATTGGAGGGTACGGAGCTCGCGATCTGTTCACGATTACTGACTCGCGTGACATACTTCGATTCTTTTATAATATAACATAATTAGGTTACAGATGATCGTGAACAGTAAATCGAGATCATCTTACTTGGTAATATCATCATCATTCGTCTTATACATTTAGGCAGTAGTATTGAAAAATGCTGATTCTACAGAAAGTATAATTCGTTGTCTTTCGCAAGTTTGATGACCTACTGCGTCACGGTGCCTCGTATTTCAAAATGCAGCGTGGTCAAAATTTGCATTCACGTAGTTTTATATGTCAGAAAACTACTGGCGATAAAATATGCATGTTAATTTCATCTTTAGATACGTCATAGACGTAACACTCTACTTCTCGACTAGGTTGGGGGTTATGGCCTTAACCGTAAGTTATATTACAACTAGGGTTATTTTCGTTATTATCCCGCTTAACACTATTCTAGTTTGCGTTTTCACAAAATGTCTCGCGATTGAAATTAACATTGAAGCGTGACTCTTCAATTGAATTACTATAGCGTTGAAACTGAACGTCTACACATTTATCACTATTGCTGTTATTTGACTCATTTACTTTTTCATTACGGTGGGCCTCTACTTGGACGGCTAAGGTAATGGTATGCGGAACTTCAGTTTTCTCTAATTTAAGAAATGCTTTTCGGGAGTCATCTTCTTCGGCCCTGGTACGCGGTGGAAAAACGGTGGACCCTATCGTCTTTCCGCGCTACCGTTTCCCGGTTGTCTATTTGCGTTACACTCAGGACAGAATCTTTCAGTGGTGCCTCCACGACCGCATCGTCTACAACTAGATCTCGGGTACTCGTCTCTCCAATAACCGATCTGATTACATCCGAAGCAAGGTTCTACTAATTTCCGTTGTCCTTTAATACTTTGGTGATTTTCGGGAATTCCGGGGGCCGGGGATGTAGGGGATGTGGGCTGTGGTTTTGGGTCTCCAGAGTCTAGTGGGGGAGGTAAAGGGGCAGAACCATTCGATCTATTATTGCGCGTGTTGCCATTGCTCGATGATCGTCGTGGCGTGGATCTAGACGAGTTATTAGGGCGGGGTGCGGGGATCTGGACAGGCGCCAAATCTATCAGTCGAGTCGCCGGTGACTCATCACGCTGAGAATCATTCAGTTCGCCAGCCACCACTACAGGTCGCGCATTGGTGGGGGGCGTACGATGGAAAAGACTGATTCGCGCGATTCGATTCTTCTCCTGATGTTGCATGGGGATACGAGCTGTGGGGTTCTACTACGGCCGATGACATAGGTGTAGTAGGGTGGTTATTAACGGTCCTTCTGTTCGCCGGTGCGGTGCTAGGTGGTGGTTCGGGGTGGCGGCTAAAAAGTATTGGTTCTCGTAAGGGATCTGCATTTCCGCAGAGGCGGTCAAGACTGAAAAACATCGCGCAATCATTCCCGACGATATTGAGCTTCTAGCGAGTTCTTTTCGTTAACTCGCTGTTCCGGGATGTTGAGGCGATCATCGAATCGTATGTGCCGATTTTGCCGGGGCCTATTATTACTTGGGTCGGTCTGAACAGTCAAAGTTATGTCGTGCTCTGCGGCTGATCTAGTGGGTAAAGACGCCGCGTCTTTACCGCTGGGGTGTTACTAACATCTACTTGCGTTGGCTGAGGCAACAAGTGGGGTGGGTCTAAATACGATAAACATTCCTGGGCCGACGTTTCAGGAGGCTCGTGAAGGGTTATAGACGCGGTGGTTCTATACAAGGGATACTGATGAGTACGGCGGGCATGTGTTTCGGCGAGGTCTTCTGTTCTCGCGTCCGCCGTGAACTGGGCTGACCTGAACGGGAGATTCCAAAAATTTCCGCCCGCATCGATCGGGGATGGATAGCCCGCATCCTTATGGGGATGAGTTATGCTGCGCGCCAGATATTCTTATTCCCTCTATAACTGCAAGCTCTAACTCTATAAATACCGGACTAGCTGGGGTCGGGCGTCGTCTATAGGCCGGGGTCTCTACCTGTTCATCGATACGGGGGACCCAAGAAGCTGCGGTGGTTCCGAAATATTTTCGCATTTCGTAGCTCAGCAAGCGATCTGGCAGGACTATCACATAGCTATAAATTTTTAAATCGCGGTGAATAGCACGGAGCACTATTGCGCCGTCGGAGAGGCCGTTGAAAACGCGCTGAATAGCCTGCCGTCCGCGCGCGGGATCTAGGGTAATCAATTCTTTGCTAGTACTAAATGTACTAGACAAACTCGTGTTCAGATTGTCCATTGTTCGATGGAAAAGATCTAAATACTTATTGCTATTAAATACAAAAATGATACAATATTTTCGAGGAATTTAGGGGAAGGTTTAGACTTCAGCTTCCACGCAAACTCTAGCTTGTAGTCTTTTCTTTAGCTCCGCCTTCCTTCGATATTACTAAAAGAAATTAATCCCTTCTTTAATGTTAAACTAATGTTACAGCTAAGCAATTATGTAATGTACAACACTGTAAACTCATCTACAACTAAATCTACCGAAACAAAGAACTAATAAACCACTCAAAAGCAAGAAAAAAATCATACTAGCATATTGTTTAGTAACTCATTGATTTTATTAAAACCTTTTTTATTATAAAGTATTCATGAATTATTCTTTGCTCCGGTTGGCTAGAATGTTTACATTAATGTGTTTCGCGAACGCAAAAGAAAGTAAAAGATTAAAGAAGCAAACAAAGAAAAACCCAAAGCAAAATCGAAGGAAGTCAAGCTGCAAAGAAAGCCGGAGATAAAACAAGTCACAGTATTTCAACTTCCAGTAAAGAGGAGACAAAAGGTCACATTGCAGACGTTCTCCTCGATACTGTGGTGAAAAGAAAAAAAACAAAGCTTAAGATAGTAGGGGCCAGCAGCTGTTTCGGCGCTAACAAAACAAGCCAATACTACGTCAAAACCAGTACAGTATTTAGTGCGCAAGCATTTCGGAATGGCAATAGCGGTGTATGAAACATTACGCACTAAGTGGGGTAGGGTACGGGGCATCCACGTGGCTGAGCAAGGTTCTCAACTAACAACGGCTAGAGCTTCCTGGTGCACGAGGTTATGCTATGGGTCGCGCCCGCGCCACTTCAATTACAAAAGAAAACCCAAAAAGAAACTGGACACCCAATAAGAAACATAAAAACGAAAAAAAATTGTCTCCTATTAGCTTGCCACAATATATTTCTATTAAACTTGAGCAGTTGCGCGAATTGTGGAAATTAAAGTTTTCTTTCCAAGAAAATTTTAAATCCCCTTTCAACGCGAAAATTCTCAAAAGAAAATACGATTCACAAAAAGAATTTAGTTCTAGCATTTACGGGATTTATTTCGCTCTGATTCGTGTTACCTGAAATAAGCGAGATGTCAGCAGAACGACGCACTAGAAAAAAAACGCTTCTCCTAAAAAAAAAAAGTTAAAAAAAAAACATAAATGGTATTTTAAAATAGCAATCGGAAAGCATAAATATTTAATATTAAGATAATTTTAATAGATTTTAATTTTACCTTTCGCTTAAATACGGAGAGTTTTCACACGAGGAAAAAAATGGCTGCCTCACGGCTCTCCTCTCTTGTGTATGTATGTATGCCCGTCACGCGATTTTTCTACTATGTTCCAGAATTTACTGGAAATTTTCGCACCCACGGTCGTATAACGAAAACAAAACTTCTAAGGCGTGTACTCTCACTTAGACGCACGAAGAGTAACTTGCCGGTACGCACTCGTCTCTACGGCGGCCATTTTACCACTGTCGAACATTTGTGCGCGCACGCGAATTTACTTTCGTTTCACGTTACCCGGCCCCTCGTTGACTGCGCTAATTTGTAACCCAGGATCGGGCTGTGGATTATTGGGGAAGGGATATTTACTAAAATGAACAATCACAAGCAGGTCAGAAACAATGTACTATATTGTTCTTTATCGTTACGAATCTTTATATCGGCGCCAGCCGCTCTCGCGGCACGTTGCACGGACTCCACTCTCAAAAAGGGGAAAATATGCGGGCTCTGAGCGCATGCACAATAGCCGCCCCGACGCGGCTCCTGCACCTCACATGGATTTCGCACATTAACACTTTCGACTTACGCACAAGCGTTTGCTCCAAAACGAGCAACAACGCGACGCGCACATACTAACCGACACACAAGAGAGGAAGAGGAAAAGGGATCGGGACTCCAAAAATATTACCACTTACAGCAGTCGTTGACTCCGGGATGTGCTTGCAAGACAGGCGAGGTACGGTGGCAGCAGGGCTTGGCTCCGTTGACTCTGGACATAACTAAAACTACTTAAGTCTCTCTGGCACGTGGTGACTGAACGGGTGTCCGAGCGGAGCTGTCTCGCTGTCCTCCTGTCTTGAGCGCCGGCCGGTAAGTGCTCGCTCGCCGCCGATTTCCGTCTTCTTCGTTGTGCCGGTGAGACAGATGTTTCAGGGTGTGCGCAAGCGCGCGGCGTTTCGCGATCCACGCGTGCTCGATCTCGGTGAGGCATAGGTGGTAGCGGCAGCGGCAACGTCGCGGCTGCTTCGTCGTTCTCGCGCTGTGTCTCGCGCAAACATGCACCTGCGCAGCAGCGTCCCTTTCTGCCGGCCGAGCAGGGTATCGGAGCTGCGGCCGACGCCGGCTCGCTTACACACACGCAACCGTGTGTGTGAGTTGTGGCTTGTCTTCTTCTCACAGTGCTGAGAGTGTGATGATGGCTCAGAGGGGGGTGAGGGAGAGATGAGGGAATAGGGTCTCCAGCAGGTGTGTCGGTGTCGCGTATTTCACTAATACTTTCGAACGAGGAATTTACACACGCTGTGTCGGTGTTAGGGCTCTAAACTTGTCAGGTGCAGGATTCGCCTTTGTTGCATGGCGCATTGCTATGTTACAATACATATACATATATCGATTACGATCATATCGGGGGAAACGATTTATTAAAATATAAGTTGCTACGAATACTTTGGTGCCTCAAACTTTTTTTTATGCATTTTTCGAGGCAAGCGCGAATTTCGGCGCTTTTTTTGCTCGCGGTCCTACTGTGCGTCATCTCCATGCCGCTGAATTGTCTCGGGAGATTGCGTGTAGCTGAAGCTATATTAGAATATCTTGTAAGTACCGTGTGTCACGTGCGGGCTTTGCGTGTAGCTATAGCTACGATCTTTTGTATGAGTCCAGTCGCGGAGCAACCGCGCTGTACCGTCGCACTAGTGTCTTATTGAGGTTAAATTGATACGAGAGCGCCCGTATCTAGCGCCATAGATTTTGTAGTAACATATATTTGGTTTGAGTATATTTGAATAAAATGCACCTTATCTTTGATTTAATTTAAATTTGAGTGCACATTTATTGCATGGATGCGTGTGTATGAGTGTGAGTAAATTGGAGTATAGAAAAACCTGTCACTTCAAGGAAACTCTACTGCCGAGTAGAAGTTTTCCATTCGCGATAGCCCCTGATCCCCAGCATCCGTGATAATAAAAATAACCATTGACACGAATTCGGTAGATGTTACACAACAAAATTTTTTCGGAAGATAGGGGACAACGGCACCTAAACGGAACATTCCTCCATTGTTGTTTTTACCTTAAATACAGGCGAAAATTTTGTGATGGCTAATCTATAGTATTCTATATAAATCAATGTATACATTCAGAATGTATACAAACAGTAATATTATATATTCGAAATTATAGTTTGGAGTAATTGATTTTATTACAAAATATTACCGATGCTAAATTTATTATATCTCAGATAAGTAGAAATACTTAAAATATTATAGAAACTAAATTTATAATATCTCAGATAAGTAGAAATATTTTTCAATTCTTTTTAATTCAGTCATGTTAGAAGACTTAAATAATCGGAAAAAAAATTATTAGAATAGTCTGTTTTATTTATTTTTTTCAGAATAAGTAATGTGCGAGTGTAAATGACAATGAGTATTTATTGTCCTAAAATTTATCTCACATATATTCGAAAAAAGAATGATTGTAGCAACTATATATTTTGTGTATTGTGACGTGGTGCCTCCCTGTTCGGGATTCAACGTAAACGCCAACGCCGAGAGCGTTCTCCTACTCTGGCTGTATATCACATGCGTGAGAGAGCCGTGCCATTTAGCGCTCTCCACGCGTCTCTCTACCGCGCCTCCAACTACCAGACACGCCGACGGTACATCGCAACGCCGGCCGGCGATAGTTATTGCGCGACGGCCAAGAGAGACAGCAGCAGACTGGCGGCGTAACTTGTAAGCATGCAGCGGTACGAGAGACACACCTAATAAATATCTACAGTATCTCCACACGAACGACTTTTTACCTTTAACGAACCTCTCCAGTCCACGATCCTCACATATAAAACATGGTCCTTTGAGCCGGATCGTGGGAGTCTTCATCGCCATGGCCACAGCAAAGAAGAAAACCATCTCTATTTTCTACGTCTACTTTCGAGTGGCGTAGAGATAGCTTCAACTCTTCTTTCAGGTACGCATCTAAAGTGTGCGCACGCGAGGAAGCCTATCACTAAGGCTTCCTAGGGGAAATAGCACACTCAATTGCTATTCCCTCCATTTCTGAAAACGCCTTGGAGTGTGCAAAACTACCGACTCCAAGACGTAGCCAAGAGCGTGCGCTGTAAAGCCAGCTCTAGAATCGCCGCATGTACGGTGATCGGCATCCATTTTGTTGCAGTCAAAAGCAACAAGTCGCAATCTACAAGTATGGTGCGTGCGCTCTAAAGCCCGCTTTAGAATCATCACGATCGTACGATGATGAATTAAACATGGCAAGCCAGAGCCATGTATCTACGGGTTCGCACGAGCCAACGCAAGGATCACCCGCGTGCAGCGTACACACTACGAGGTCCACACCATTCAACACACGACAACCCGCGTGCAGCGTACACGCACGGGGTCCACATCATTCAAGCCAAAGACTACTCGTGTGCAGTGCACGCACTACGGGGTCCACACCAGCCAAGGCAAGGAGTACCCGCACGCAGACTACTCGCTACGGGGCTCACGCAAGTCAAGTCAGGAGTTAGCCACGCGTCGGCGCGCTACGGGGTCCACGCAAGTCGAGTCATGGACTACCCACGTGGAGCGCTAGCTACGGGGTCTACACCAGTTCATCAACAGACTACTCCAGGAAGCGAATGATACATTAGCCCATTAACTGAACACACGTGTCGTTCCAATTTATTTTAGTTGAACTTGGCCTTTCCTTGTTACAACTTGGATTAGTTTTACTTGAACTTGGTGAACTTGCCTTATTTAGTTTGAACTTGGTTTTAATTTTCTTGAACTTTGTGAACTTGGCCTTTCTTTGTTAGAACTTGGTTTAGTTTTACTTGAACTTGGTGAACTTGGCCTTATTTAGTTTGAACTTGGGTTAATCGTATATGAACTTGAGAATCACATCACTGTTGAGTTTGATCTTGGTTGCAATTACTTATAATTGCAACTTACTTATATTATTTGACCTTGCAGTTTACTTGGATAACGACTGCCTTCAAGACGAGGAACCGCTGCTACCAACTCAGACTTCACTATTGTCTGCTGACATTTCAACTGGACTGCAACTTCGTCTGCTTAGCCGGTCTTGAGAAAAATTACAATTACTTTCAAACAAATCATGAGAAAATCATGCATCTCAAGGAGCTTGACAAAAAGCATGTCTATTTTACAAGTAATCTCGTTGACTTGGTTGAAGATAATTTTTATGATCGCAAAGGTGATTTTCTTGATTTCCTATAAGGGTTGAGGAAAAAAAACGTTGCAGCTGGTTCTCCTACCGTCACGGTTGCGACTCCTCCAAGCTCTGCTCAATCTACTAATGCTTCATTTCAATCGTTGCCTAAGACATATTTACCCAAATTTTCAGGTAAATTCTCTGATTGGGAGAATTTCAGGGATGTTTTTCGCGCTGTCATTCATCGTCGCGAAGACTTACACCTGTTATGAAATTGCATTATCTTTCACCTGTCAGGTGATGCACTCGAGAAAATTAAATCTCTTCCCATTTCGGGTGATAATTATGGACGAGCGTGGACAACCTTAATTGAATATTACGAGATACAATGTCGTATTGTTAGTTTTCACATTTCAGAAATTTTCTCAGTCAAATCTATGAAGTCAGATATCTCATCGGAAGTCAAACGCATTTATAGGGAAATTTTCAATCTCATCGCTAGTATAACCTCTCTTGAAAGGGCTGACGCATTAGGCAGTGACTTAATCGTTCATTTTACTGTAACTCGGCTTGATTTCAATACAAGAAAAAAATGGGAAAGACACCTAGGTGATAGTGTCGACCCACCCACCATGGAACATCTTCAAGCCTTTCTTCGAAGTCAAAATCTTCTTCGAACAATAACTCCAAAACTCAGACAACTAATTCAAAATCCCGTAAGTCAGAACATTTCTCAGTAGGTATATTCACATCAAGCTTTTACTAAAAAAACCTCAAAAGGGGAAATGTTCGCTATGTAATGAGCCTCATTACATAAATCGATGTGAACAATTTCTTAATAAGACCATTCACGATCGGAAAGAGTGTCTTAAATCCTCAAATCTTTGCTTTAATTGTTTAGGGAAGCATCACATAAAGAATTTTACTTCCTCTTATCGTTGCTTTTCTTTGCAAAGCTAAGCATCATACTCTAGTGCACACTGATGGCTATTCGCCTAATGAGTCGAATTCTTCGTCATCATTTGATGAAGTAGTGTCGTTGAAAAACTATACTAGCCCAAACTGTGGCAATCTCGTCATTTCAGAAGACGATCAATCTGTTTCTCCAGCAGTCTTCCTTAATAGTGGAGTTAGTACTAAATGTACAGGGGTACTTTTAGCTACCGCTAGGGTTAACGCCCTTGGTCCTAAAGGAACCAAAATTCAAGTTCGTGCGTTGATCGATCCTGGATCTCAAATCTCACTTGTTACACAAGCTTTGTGTGACTTACTATCTCTAAATTGTAAAACCAGTCACACGCACATTCAAGGTATAGGTGAAAAGATAGCTGCCATGTCTTCAAAGGTAGCTTGTCTTTCTATACAATCTCATTTTGATTCAACTTATTCTCTAGAAATTGATTCTATAGTTTTGCCAAAACTATCACCTTACAAGCCTCCCGTCGTAGGTGGTATTACTAATTTCGAATACTTAAGAGGGCTACAGCTAGCAGACCCCATGTATGTAGACCCTTCACGGATTGATATTCTTCTTGGGGCTAGCGTTTATGCGCAAATCATTAAAAGCCAAATAGTTGAGGGTCAAAGTCTTCAGCTTATAGCATTAAGCTCTAAACTTGGTTGGGTCCTTACTGGCAATCTCTCTTCGTCAACCTCAGAAAGCGGGCCAGATTATTTATCGCTTCATTTCACACACGAATGTGAGCAGGAAGCCAAACTTTTGGAGCTCGTACAAGATTTCTGGAGGGCGGAGGAAATATCTGTCGATAAAAAGTCTTACTCGCCTGATGAACAAGCATGCGAGGATCTTTATCAAAAATCCACTCATCAGAATGAATCAGGTCGATAAATAATAAGTCTTACTTGGAAAAATCGAGAAAATAATAGATAAATAATAAGAATAATCGTACCGTGTATGTAAACTTTTTGTGAATTAATATACTTGTCTAATCTCATTATTCGTCGTGTTGTCTATACAACCCGTCCTTCTCACGGATACCGCCGCCTACGCGGGAAAGCGACTCATCTAGTCGAACTTCGCGTTGTTTTCGGGATTTCAGGAGCTGATCCCCGGGTTCATCATTTTAGTCTCAAACCCGCTGCACCGTGTTCTAGGGCATCGCTGGCCTGTGACTTTTCGGGATTTTCTCCCCAAAAGTCATCCCGTAATCAGAATGACGGAGTTGTAATTTATATAAGCGACTGCATTACTGAAACGACTGAAGTCATTGAAATAAATAACCTTAAAGTAATTAACTCTAAAAT
>JAPYZO010004587.1:0-12423 GCA_030522905.1 Torymus flavipes | reverse complement strand
TGCTCAATGATACAACAAACTCTATTGTTGAAGTAATGCGACATCGAAAATCGTCGTATGAATTAAATTCAAGATAAAATCGTCTGCAAAAACACAAAAGAACTTCGTTTCCAACTAAACTCGCTACTGTCCCAAAAACTTTTCCCAAAGTCGCAGTTAAAACCCGTTTTTCCCTCACCTCTTTTCAAGCGAGACCGCGAAGACAGATTGACCAGCTCCGAGCTTTATACACAATTCCCGAGCGCGCGTGCAACGATATGATTCATAACCGAGCTACACGAATGTGTACAACGGCCCCCGACGTACGCACATTTGGATTTGCATAACTAAATTCAACCGACGGTGGCGGCGGCAGTCCGCAATAACTCATTGATAACATCGACACCGAAAATCCACTGTCCCGCCCCCCAACTTTTGCCTCACACCAGTACCCCAACGACAAAACAACACCGACAACGTGGCTAATAGAAAAGGACGTTTATGTACCTACACACATATATGCGCACGGATTCCTCGTGGGACACGACGAGTTCGCGGGTATTACGGAGTCCCGATTCCTAAACGGTTTAGCGAATTGGAAGCGATGCTTCTCTCGCTTGCGCGCGCGCGCGCGGCTGTAATCATTCTTAGAGCCGGTCTGGGACTCGTATAAAGCGAGCGAACTTGCTTCGCGGAAGATTATGAGCGGCGGGGCCCCCGTAGGTATACACAGCGCTGCGCATAGCGCGTGATTAAATTTCTCGTAACTCTCTCTCTCTCACACCGGAGTTGCTTGTGTTTTCGGATATTAAACGCGGCCGCGAGAGTGCGTGTGTGTGTGTTTTCGAGGGAAATGGCGTGGATTCACCTCTTTCTTTTTTTTAACTACACAGGTGGAACACGAAATAAAGGGAAACGATAAAATCTTTTTCAATTAACGAAAGTTGGTGTTGCTGTTGTTGTTGTTGTTGTTGTTTCGCCGTGTGGAAAATCGGTTTTAGTTTCCCCTCGGTACTGATTGCGGTACTGATTGGAGAAACGGACGTGTGTGCGTAAACGGGGAAGTGTGTTTTACATTGTAATTCAATCTACGCATGTGTGTGTGTATACGGCGTACGGCGAGATGAATATTTAGAGGTGGTACGGAGTGAGGGGGTTATATGGGGAAAACTAGAACGCCATTGTCATTCTCTTTTAAAACTTTTGAAACTGGAATTCAAAAATATTTGAAAAGTTTCGATGCCACGGGGTATGTACTGGATAAAGGTATAGTGGGAGTGTTTTGGAAATTTCGCCCTGAGGTTTTGAAATATTTTCTCGGAAATTTTGCGTGATCATATATACAATCGTGATGGGATGATGCGCATTAGTGAAGTTTGGTTGACAAGTTTTTATTAAGGATAAAAGTATGGCGCTGTAATCGCTATAAGTTTTTTGAAATCCTTTGTATCTATAATTATTATTTTATCTTCAAATGAATTCAGCAATTACTCGCAAGCGATACTGTAAGAAAAATTAGCTTGCGCAACATAACCTATATATTATTTTGTAAAATGATCCCAAAAAAGCTTTGCATCCCTTAAAAAAACAAAAAATCCAAACTTTAACGCTAACTTTACAACACTTCTCCTATAACTCCACATCCAAACAAAGTCCTCGGCGCGAAAGAAGCCTCGAACCTTGAACGCGCGCGTGCGCACACGACTAAACCACTCGTGTACACTACAAAGCTTTTATCCGACGCGTCGTCGAGACAGAGGAAAGAGGCGACGTGGCGACAAGTTGCGGTTACCTCTATTTACTCGGGCGTTTGCTGATTTAGCGCAAACTCACGCGAGAAGTTCGGATGATTTTAATTGTCGCGCGCGCGGAAGCGTATTTGTCGTTTTTCATCTCGGGCACGGTGTTTTTGCCGTTGTCGCGTGTAGCATATACATGCAGTTTTGATGCGGTTTTATTTAACAAGTTTTGGCGGTGCCGCCTTTGTCGAGCGCGCGCTGAGTTCATTAGCGACAAACAGGTTCGCGCACGCTTGTGTGTCGCGTGGCGAGCGAGAAAGATGTAACTTTCATGTGACACGGCCCTTTTTAATGGTTTTTATCGTTGGATCTTTTTTATTTTTATTATTATTTTCGTAATAGCGTGCATGATTGTGGCAGGCATAAAGGGCCGTGTGAAAGGAATGAATGTCACTCTTTGACGTTGAATGGGCGGACGTGGAGCAATCAATATTTTGGATTTAAAATCTTTTTCCACATGTAGAGACTGAAAAGATCCTTTATCCAAGCAAAAGGCAAAAATTCGCTGCATAGATTTTGAAAAAAAAGCTTTCAGTCGGGCTGGGCTATTAAGCGCTCCGGGGGTAGAAAAAAAAGATGGATGTCATAAACTGAAGGAATAAAGGTTAAGTAGAGAACTTTGGCGGTAGTTTTCAGTTTCCTAAATTTCAGTAGTTAGAGTAAATTTTTTGATTATGCAGCGCGCAATACAGGTTTCTCTCCTCTTCTCATGCAAATTTTATGCGGAAAGTGTATGAAATTATAAATGCGAAACACTTGCACCGCATCACGTTTATGTATATGTATATCAAGCTTTGTTTCTGGATGGCGAATGGTATATGAAAAATTTACGGTATATTCGTAAATCTCAACTTTCCGAGAGTTATAACGATTCCATTTGAATTTATCATTCGCACAAAGCTATACCCTTATGTGTTGTTTTTGTTATTTCTAAAAATAAAATGAATATCGAAAATTTTATACAAAGAAAAACTATACGTAACCAACGTTACCTCTTTTTATATACAGGTGCATACATGCGTAAAATTCGTTAAAAATCGTATATAAATTAAACAAAGAATAAACTGGATAAAACAAAACTACACTAAAATGGTAATTAAATGTCTACTTCTTAATGAAACTCATTATACTTATACCTCTCACGAGACCGTATACTACTAAACAACCCACCCAAATAAACAATACTTCCACCCTGAACCGCCAAAAGTTACCGTAAATCAGCCTTAATTCTCTCCGTAGCCATCGCTCAACACAGTCCCCCCTCACCCCCGCAACCTTCATTAAGGCTCCCCGGCGCTCGGCCATAAGCATCCACATAAAGTAGCATCAAAAAACGCGCGCGCGCGGGAGCCAATACCAACCACGTGGCGCTAAGAGAGCTAATAATCTCCCTTCTCGCGACCTCATAACACTTTCTCTCGCTCCCCTCACAACAGAAAGCAACCTACCCCGTTCGATAAATCACACCCAAACAAAGCTGCGGCAATTACATCTCTCTCTCTTTCCCCCGTGTCCTCTCTGTTTAGACTTCTCTCGAATTTAAAGAACGAAGAGCGGAGGAAAATTTTCACGCGCCGCGGCTTTATCGCGCGGAAGAAGGACGCGCGAAAGTTTTATTCCGTCATATTTTTCTCCACATAAAGTCCAAAGTTTCCTCTCTTGCGAAACCTTACGCGCGGTCTGAGCGCACGCCGCGGCTGCAGTTTGACGGCGATAAATAAAGCCCGGGATAGAGCGAGAGAGAGAGAGAGAGCAAGAGTCTATAGAGCGTGTACCTGCGAGCGAGCGCACACACGCGCTGAATTACGCAGCAAGACGCGTCAGACCGGTATTACCACTTTTTTTTTCGTCGCGCGTTCTCTCTCTCTCTCTCTCTCCGTATATCCTTTTCCACTCGATCCCCCCACCCCCCTTCTTCCTTTTTTATCCTCATTTTAAATTTCCTCCGATGGCCGCCGCATTAAAAGAACGGAGAGTAGCTGCTCTCTATATATCTCTCTCTCTTTCTCTTCCTCTCTTTTTTTTCTTCTTCGGGACATAATGGAGAGTTTCTCGTTTCAAATTATTTACACTGAGGTTGCGGAATATAATGTAACGCGTACGCGCGCCTGCGTTCAGCCCAGCGGCAGCGAAGAGGTTATACCGGTGATTACTTTTCGTGCGCGAGCGCGCGGGGGCTATAAGAAGCCAATCTCGTAATGCCATCGTCGTTATTATCGTTTATTATTATTTCATTACTGTGTATTATGTGCGTGTGCGCATGTATGCCTGCACGTATATCGGGAGAAGGGAGAGGCGAATATTGGGGATACGGGAAAGTGATACGCAGGGAGAGAGAGCTACTCTTTTGCCGAGTCGTGTGTCGTATGTGGTATGGTGCACTTACGCGGATTTTTTTTTTTGCTTGAGAGAGAGCTTTTGTGCGCGGTGCTGTGCAGCGAGGTCTGGATTATGAAGTTGATTTACTTGGGATTACCAGGGGGGGATCGTAAGGAGGAAGCGATTTTTCGGAGGCGCGCTGCGAAGAGGTATATGTATAAAGGGCTGCCATTACGTTATAAATTTTTGCGGATCGAGGTCAATTATTATTTTAATGTTGCTGCGTGCTCGGGGGGAGTTTAACAAAGAGGGATTCGCGATTTATCATCGCATTATTCAAGCACTACGTGTTTATCTGAAATTTTTAAAACGCGATTAAACTTCCATGTCAAATACAGAGAATGTTAAAGTTGTGTTTGCGCGTTGTTCGGGTGAAAACCAACACTGTAAATTAAAAAAAAAATGAACACAAAAAAGGAATGATGTAGTAATAGCGTTTTTACATTGTAAACACGTTTCGCACATATACTTTTTCGCGGAACAATACTTTTTTTTACCGGTTTCGCATTACCAGCAGAGACGCGAAGTGTGCAATCAAGAAACCACAAAATTCTATTACACGTGCTAAAAAAAAGGAGAGGAAAGATTCACGGAAGAAATAACCATAATCATAATCATCGCGTAAAACATACAATTTTTTTCCCCGAATGTATACGGCAGCAGAAATTACCATAATGCGGAAAACAAAACATTTCCTGGAGATTAATGGCCTCTATTCAAATAAATAATTAGATTAGGAAAAAGCACTACGCTATCGGAATACTACTTTCGCCTCATTCTTCCTAGTTAAACGTGACGACCCGCAACTTTTGTCATCTCGAGTATGCAGTAACTTCATAATACACATCCGTCGTGCTGTAAAAAAATAAAGGAAAACATCAATTAGATGACTTTCTCAAAACAACTTGCTGCTTTGTATAATTGTACTAATGTTATTCAGCGCCGAGTATGAGAGAGGGAGACGCTGCATCCTCAAAATGAACTCAGGGGTCATTAAGAAAAGTTTAAGGGACTCAAAGGAGCGCCGTAATGTCGCAGCTCTTTGCACGCCGCCTTGTGGGGCGAAAATCACGCGAAATTTTAGAATGTTCTTCCCTGGATAAAAAGCGGGAAAAAAATCATAAAGCGTTGTTACCGGGCGCGCCAAAAATCTCCAGCAATTAAAAAGCCATTTAGCTCCCACTTACATATTATATAGTATATATACCAGCGACGACGACATCGCAGTGCTCGCCGAAATCGTAGTTGCAGAATCGCGTCACGCGCGGCCACTCGGAATCCAAAAATTCTCTTCGCAAAAACCCTCGCCTTTTCTCTCCGTCTTCCTTATCTCTCTTTCTCTTCTCCTCTCTTTCTGCCTTTCCCCTCGCGTCGCCTTTATTCCGGGCCGTTGCGCTCGCTCGCGCGTCGTCTAGTTCTCTCTCTCTCTCGGCGGGTTTCTTCTCGTCGCTGCACTCACTTGGCCTCTCACTTCTCCTCCTCTGCCGTTGTTGCCACGCGCAGTTTTGCTCGTCGCCTTCGTCGCTTTTTGCAAGTGGAAGCGCGCGCGCTCGCGCACTGCGTGATGAATGATAGCCCAGCCAGCCGCCGCCACCGCCGGATTGTTTAGCAAGGAAGTTTCGTGGAATAAGGGAGAGAGGGGCACTGTGATGTGTTTCTTTATCTCGGGAGAGCGCGAGTGCAAATTGATGGATTTGCGTGCTGCTGCGGGGGCAAGTGGTTGGAAATTGCGCTCGATCTAAAGTTTCAATTTCCTGCGTGTTTAGGGGAGTAGAAACGCGTTAGATCTTAGATGGAGATATGCAAAACCACAATTTCTTGAGAGAGAGGGAGAGTTACAGCTGGTAAGGGGGATGTAATAAATATTCAGTTTCAATGGGGAATCGATGGGTGGAGTGGGTGAAGAGAGGGAGGAGGGGGAAGAGATCGATTCGAATTATAGGATACTGCGCAGGTTCCTGAATTGTAGATTATTTTAGGGATTAGAGTTTTGTTTGGATCTTATGTAGATGCGTTGGGATAGAGGTAGTTTCAGTAAATGGAGGAATATATACGGTAGTTCGAGTTATATAGAGATTGCGCAGAATGTTCGAAGATAAATATAGATAATTATTATAACGTCGTAAATTACTGATATTGTATTGTACTATTATTATAGCATTATTATTATGTATAATAATAATTGCCATTGCTCATATAGTAGTATTATTATATCAGAATATTACAATTGTAGTATTATTACAGTATTATTACCATCAATATATCACATTATCGATTTTAGAAATTTTACATGGAACACTACTCATTAAAACTCAAAAGCTACTCTGCAAATATATTCATAACTTTTGTAGTCAAAGCATTTCTGCATTATGATGTAAACAATATTACGTAATTTGCCATTTTTAGCATATTTTATGTACATAAAAGTACTTTATATACTCGTTAAGACGACGGTCACCCTATAATTAATCCAGCGACTTTGAATTTTCAAAGATTACTTGAAATAAGCGTACAAAACGCGCTCGCATAGTGTAACAACTTTTAAAGTTATATAACAAGAATACATTAGAGGCATTATGGACTCTACAGTATCCCCTTAATTAACCAAATGAAAATACCGCAAAAATCCGAAACTTTAAAACAAATTCCTCTCTCCGCGCGAAATTCCTCTGCTCTCCCTATCTCCGCACCGCCGATTAATAATTCATTAAATCCTTAAACTAAGCCCCCCGGCCTCCCTAATCAGCGCCAATCTCCTAATGTATTAAAATCCCTTCTTCGCCTCCTCCTTTCCCTAGCGCTTCTCACGAGAACGACGACGATCGCGCGCGAAATCGCCGTGTCGCGCTTGGATCCCAGCCGCTTAAGTCCTCTGCGGATTGAGCCATTAAGGAGGTTTGAATTTTCGATTGCCCCCGCGCATTTGTTTGGCTTTTCCGCGCGCCCTAACGCCTATCCCTCGTTTTGTTACGCTTGTCGGCTTTGCCGGATAAGCGCGCGAGCGGCTAGAGAGAGCGAGAGAGAGAGAGAGAGAGAAAAGCAGTCATTCGATATTTCGAAACGGAGGAACTTTGGGAATGGTCGGTGTGGGATTTCGTAGAGGAGGGGGATTTTAGCGAGAGTGGAGAAGTTGGTGGCGAATGGGAGCGGGGGAGGATCGGTTGATTGGGTAGTCTGGTGGAAATGGATTAGAGTTTTTTTCGGGACGAAGTAGCTATTGTTACGCTTGAAATGAGCAGATAGTATAGACGTGTAAGTATTTTGGTAACCGATGTAACGATTTTTTTATGCATCAGTAAAATATGGCGGATTACGTATACGTATTAGCTATTCTTAAAAAAAAAAAAAATTAAAAAAAAATAAAAATGGAACAAAAACATTTCACTAATTTTCTTGCTTAAGAATAGACTGATTATAAGATTAATTTTAAATTATAAGATAAATTTAAGGATAGTCTTATCCTTTTTAGTTATAGAAAATAAATATTTTTCGTAATAATTACAGAAATAGGGTAATAAATAAATTTCACTTATTGTTTATTTCTAACATTTCAACAATCTGTTACGATCGAACGATTATAAAAGTAAAGCCAAATTATAAAAAAACCTCTTAGTACTTATTCAATACTATGCATTTCCAGTCCTAACGCATTAGTGAACAAAACACAAACACTGGAAAATAAACCATCCAGTTCTTTTATTCATTTTATTGTTAATTTCTGGATGCTTCTTGCACATAAATTTCAGTCGAGCTAAATATATTCGACTGATAAAACAATCCTTAACTTGACTAATACGTAAAAAGCTTTAATGCAGCGACTCCATTAATTCCGTCCAGTTTATATAATCAATTATTGACCATTAATTGAGCATTCCGGTACGGTTATTTATTAGCGCGAGAACTCTTGAAATTTTGCAAAATAATTAGCGTTGCTATCAATTTACCCATAAATTATGATATCCGCGTCTCCGCTTCGATCGAATTTTAAAAACATGCAGCCTGTCAGCAATTCAATTTTAAGGAAGAGTCCCTCTTCGCTCTCTGCGAAAAATCGAAAAAAGGACGGAGGAGGCGAGCGATAAATAAACGAAGCAAACCAGTGAGGGAAGCTCGCAATTCAAATGTATTTCCCGGTGAATTAATTCCTTCGCTCTTGGCAGTATATGGGTATTATGTCGTAATTGCGCGCATTTGATTTCTTTCTCGCGCTCGCCTCGGAATAAAACACGTCCGGAGTGTGATTCAGCGTGTATATACGCCGGCATCGTTGCATCAATATATTCTTTTCTTAGAACGCTATCAGCACGAGATATCTCGCGGTCGGAGTTATAATTTCTCTTTCTCTCACACACAAACACGCACACACATACATGGCGATTTATACGGGAAAATTGCGAAATCGCAGAGCGAGAAACTCATCAATAAGTGATCGCGAAACAATGTCTTGGGTTCTCAGTACGAGATGTACAAACATTGTTTCCTTTCGCAATGCACGTCTTATAGGTTAAGAATATAAAACTCACGTTAGAAATGATAGTAATTTTTTTAATGGCATGATTTCTTTTTTTTCATTCCAGGTGAGTCAACAGCCGTTTATCAAACGTTCAAGTATACGACTATAATGATATCAAGGTAAAATTGACTAATAAATTTAGCTTTCAATATAGAAATTTATTTTCTGCGGTTAGGTTTGTAAATTATTGCGTGTCCCCCGGAGTTATTTAAAAAACAATTTTAATAGTAGCCAGTAAATTTTTATTAAAAGAAAAGTCGACTTCTTAAATAAATCATTAATATTGTGAGAGAACTGCGCGGAACAGGAACGATTTATGTTTCCCCGCCAAGCAATAAAACAATGCGCAGTAGTATTAATTCAGAGGATATTCCATTTTACGTACAGTCACCCCGGCGTTTATTAAATAATATATTTGCTAAATTGATTTCGCGATGAATCACCCTCTTAAATTGATTATTTTAAAATTAAAGCTATATTGAAAAAGGAGAGAGAGAGAGAGAGGCGAAAAAAATTGTTGCCACTGGAAAAGCAATCGAGTAAAGTAATCGCCTTTCGATAATACATGTGTGTCTGTGTGGCGCTCCTTTTGTCACTCTGCTAATAAAATTTGCGACCGGCGAGCTTGCAAAAAAAAAAAAAAAATTCAATGGCCTCGTCGTGCAGAGAGGAGAAAAATTTCCAAAATACCTTTAACGCATCAAATGACGTGATGGTGGTGGAGCGGAGAGAGAAAAAAAAATCCGCGCAAATTGAAACAAGCTAAGCCCTCGGAACGTTTGATTCTTCCTTCCCCGAAGGCCAAACTTTTAACAGGATTTTCATCGTCGATGGAGCGCGGCCGCGAGAGCGGTTGAACAGCGAATTCGAAAATAATAAAACAAAACGAATTTTTTATTAATACGATCGCGCTGAATGGGTTATTTTATATTCACGAAGATCCGGCCAGCGAGAGTCAAAACTTTGGAATTGAAATGGAAAAATTTATGACCCTTCCATATCAGTTATAATTCAATAGATTTTTACGGTAAGAATCCCGTCGAGTTTACAAAACTAAATTGCAAAAATGTGTAATTAGTGATTTTTACTTTTTATAATTATTATTACTCGTAAAAACTCGTAAAAACTATATGTATAGATTTATTTAAAATATTTAATCCTCTTAAAAATATATACATATATAAATGACAGCCTAGAGGTAAAAAATAAACCATGATGAAACGGTTTCAAATTGGTTGGTCAAACAATAACGAGAAATTGCCAATACTTTGAATTTTATCTAAAGATAAAATGGTTCGTTCTACAAAGGAAGGAATGTCATCAAGATCTCCATTCACATACATACGAAGACTTTCAAGTACGCCGAAAAAAAATACAAAACCAGTACGTAAACAACCGCTTCCCTTTAAAATCTCCTCCACTCTTCAGGCCTCCAGAACGATGACAACCACCGCAATCGAAAATCCGCTCTCGATCGATTCTCCCCTCCTCGATTATAATCGCATTAGCGTAGTATGCAGTTTAGCGAAGACTAAGAAAAGCAGCAGCAGCAGCAGCAGCGTGGGCTTAAAAAGCGTCGTGCGCAAAGAATGAAATCCCGCGCGATACATCTGCGACGATTCGGAGCGTGGAATAACAAGTCGCCCCGGAAATCGCCCGTAAAAACTAAAAAGTGGTCGAAATTAGTCGATTAAATTTCGCGTGAGGAGGGGGTGGGCAGAGGGCGACTCGATAAATCGTCCCAGCGTAATGGCGATCCCAACGTAATACACCGATCGGCGCGCGTGCGTCGTATTTTTCGGGGCGGAAAGAGAAGAGAGCGCGCGCGCGAGGCTTTAGCGTTTTTGGCTTCTCTCGTCGCGTGTACTCCTTTTATCTTTCTCCCTTCTCCCTCTCTTTCGCCGCGATACTTCTTTTCTTCGGTAGCGAGCTATTTCTGCCGAGAGATAACTATTATTTTTAACGGAATCAGCGATGGAGAGTGGGAGAGGTCAGTTGTATTTTGTAGGGTCTTTTGTATTGAGAATAGTGGTTTGCCATTGTTGGCTGTGCGGGAGGGGGAATGATGGAGATGCTCTAACAAGATGTCGAATGCCGCGTCTTTTGTGCGAACTAGCGAGCGCGCGGCTTTTTCATGATTTACGGGAGAAGTATTTTTAAGTAAAAATCGTCCTCTTCTGATCCTCCTCCTCCTCCTCGTCGCCACTCTCGAGTATTATAATAATTATCGTATTTATTGTTGAGAGGAATTTTTCGAACCACCAGAGCGAGTAGTGCGTCATTTGAGTTTCAAGGAAAGCGCTTGGAAAACAAGTACATAATTTTCGCTCTCCTTTTTTACTACCAGTTTTTAAAGTCCTCTCTCTCACTCTCTGTCCCGAGGTCTATAGTGTGCGCTCGCGCTCTGGCGAGAATTTGTGTCGAATACTTTTCGAAATAAATACTTGCTCCGCTACGTCTTATACACTTCTCTCAATAGCTTTCGCAGATAACAAAACATTTTTAGTTGAATACACCCGCTGCTCCTGTCGTCTTTGCTTACCGGAGAAGTTATAAATAAATGCTCCTTCAATTTCAAAAACATATTCCCTCACTCCCGACAAAGCCATTTTAATATTTTCACAAGACGAATTGCACCGACTCGTACTCCAATATTCCTTAACCTTCTTATTCTTTTTCTCCTCCTTTCTTTTTTAAAACTGTAACGTAGACCTTTTCCATAATTTACCCCCGCGCGCACATTGCCTCGGAAGAAGACCCAATCACTAATGCAGATTTCTCCTCATCGATAGAACTCAACGCCGCTCTCGAAAATCCACGAAAGCTTACCCGCGCGTGTGGTCTGGACGGGAGAAGGCATTTTTGCCGAGATTTACGCAAATGCTCGCTCGCTTCCGACGTCCCGAACGAGGATCAGCTCAACCTCAACGGGGGGCGCGATAAATTAACACCGTCTCCGTGAGTCTCGAATTCTTGTGCGCCGAAGGAGGAAATTGCGGTTAATATTTGCCCTTCCCTCTCTCTATACCACACCGAAAGCAGCACGCGGGCCTGGAGATTGCAGAACGGAGGGGTCGAGAAGGTGACGAGTATTTCGTGTGCGCGTGTGGTGTGGCGCGGATTGATTCTGATGAATGAACATCGTAAGAAGCGGTTATGGTTATTGATGTAGTATCCGAAGCCAGTTGTCGGTAGGAATTTTTTAGCTTGTGGCAAACGGTTTTAACTCATTTTGTTCCTCGTGCAATTTCATAGAGTCAACGATATCAAAATTGAAAATTTTTCAAAATCAGCAAAGTTACATCCACTTGTTTATAGATGCGTGTATGCTTTTTAGACAGTTGAGTTAAACAAGTAGTTCTATCTTTGGTATCTTTGGTAAGTTTTAAAAATTTTTCTATTTTAGTATCGTTGACTCCCTATGAAATTGCACAAGAAACAAAATGAGCCCGTTTAATGTTGAATCGGATCAAAAATAAAAAAGATTAACATTGATCGTTGAACTTTTTTTAATTGGCGATATCTACTTTTGCAATATTGAAATTTCGTTGAAAAAAATTTTTGTTTTTTCTTTATGGATCACATTGTTATGTGATATCATTTTTTATATTATACCATGTGGACAAACGATTGTAAAAAAAGGTTATTAATCTCTCCAATTCTCTCCAACTATTGTACTATTGTATCTTACTATTTCACTTCAGCGTGTGCCTTGTCCATCTACATGAACCTCGCCTCCCTCTGCTATTTGGG
>JAPYZO010004585.1:0-20585 GCA_030522905.1 Torymus flavipes | reverse complement strand
AAATATCTACAGAAAATTAAACTCACTAGAAAACATAATTCTATATTGTTACTGCTGTAATTTATCATAACTTTTGCTTAACGAAAGAAAAAGTTTAGCTGATTGCAAAGTAAAGAAGAATTAATTAGGTTGCCCTAATGAATATTAAACATAAAACTTGCTAACATAATTATCTTCCAAAAGAAATTCGTTAATTATTTTTAATAACAACCCTTCCTACGTATACAATCAACCAACATCCTTACGAATCCATTCATCCAAAACTTAATTCTTCTTACACGCAGGGGAATGCAGGGTCCGGCGAGTGCAGCAAATAAACGACGTCAGCAGCGCACGCGGTTCCTGCTCTACTGCGGCTACGCCTGGGGCCTAGCGCTCCTGCTTACCTGTCTTGCAGCCATCTTCGAGCACACGGGCCTCGTGCAATCGTCCATGGGCCGCGAGCGATGCTGGTTCGAAAGTGAGTGTGTATATATATATAGGTCGCATTATTATGTCTCATTAGGCTCGCGCGGAAAGAGGGAAAGAAAGGAACGCGAGTCATTAGTCTTTCAATCGCGCGCGCGGAGGCGCAGAGAAAGAGGGAAAGAGTGAAAATTGCTGACGGCATTCTGCAGGGCGCGCGCGCGGACGGTCTGCGGAAAATTAATTGAATTCTCGGGGAGAGTTGGAAAGTCGGGTCCGCCAGCGCCTCTTAAACACTCGACAAGATCAGGTCCTTCCCCTCTCTCTTCTTGCGTGTTTCTTTTTTCATCTTCTTCTTCTTCTTTCTTCGGTCTTTCTCTATGCCGGGCGACGGCGAGCTTTTTTTTATGTCGCTCCCGCGTACAGATGTACACAGTAGGAGAGAAACCAGGTACAAAGCGCGTCATTAGAATTTCGTTTTTTGGTTTTGTGTAAGTAAATAACGGCGAATGACTCAATTTTCATTGAGGGGATGGAATTTACTTGCGTGAAGGCCGAACGGCTTCGATGAATGGATCGATCTTTTATTGATTTTCTACGTCCACGTTAACTTGATTCGTTTATTTATTTACGCGAGTCGAAACGCAACGCTTTGAAAGTGTTTACAAACTACACTGACAGCGTTTCAATATATAGGTATAACTGTCGATTAATACGTAAGAGTAGCGAGAGAGTTTCCTACGAAATACGAGTTCCAAGTATATTGAACGATTTCATTCGGGAAAAGCTCTCGCTATTATACCTCTGAACTCGCGCAGCATTCACGTTGCAGAGGCAATTATAAAATGCGAATTGCTCAATCTTCGAGCTTTTAATAAAAACAACACAAAGTCCTCAGGTTAAATAATTGTAATTATATACAAGATGAACGTACCCGTTCTATATAAAAATCCTAATTACACGTTATTTACAATCATTCAATACACCACTTACCATTATTACCAATTTCAAATACATCAAACGTACCCACATTCGCAGATCACTCGAACGGTGAGCTGATCTTCTTCATGCTGCCGATTAGCCTGACGCTGCTGATCAACGTCAGCTTCTTCGCAGTGACGTCGTACCGCTGCAGCAAGGTGAAGGCCGAGATAAAGCGCGCGATGGCCAACGTGAAAGACCCGACGGCGAGGAAGTTCCACTCGGACAGAACGAGGTGAGTCGTCGGATATGCGCGCCATGATTAACGCCGACGCCAACGACGACGACGATTATGATGATCCGCCGCGGTCCGGTATATACGCGTACCATTTCGCCCGCATTTGCATGAGTTGGTAGAGTGGAAAAGCGGATGGATGAACATTCCGATGCTGCCACCGCTGCTCCCGCTGCGGTTTGGGTTAGCGATGATGGGTTTCGAGGTGGTGTTTTTGTGCGGGCTGTAGTATAGTGTAATCTAAATTGTTTGTAGCCCTCTAAATTCGAATAAGTGGAATCCACTCTCAATAAGAGAATATTTACTTATAATAAGTCCAAAGTCGTTTACTTATTCAATGTGTGGACGAGTTTGGACTTAGAATAGTCAAATATTCACTTATTAAGAGTGAATTCCACTTATTCGAATTTAGAGAGAGGAGTTTGGTTTAGGATGATTGAAAAGAAATATATATAGAGACGAAAATTGTTCGTAATTTTTAGGGTTACGTGACAAAATTAAATATTGCTTTAAGAAATAGATTCGAAACCAGGTTACGCTTGATCGGATAAACCGGAAATTTTCGCGCTGCAGTCACTCTCTCTTTTTTTGCTGAAAAGTTTAGAAAAATGGCCCGAGAGCCAAACTTTTACTAGAGTTTCGAAACTAGACTAACGCCAGCTTTATTTTAACACGGGAATGTAATAAGAATAATGCATACGCTATAATGTATTACGTATATAAAACGAAAATATTCTCTAATGTAAATATTGGGCTTCTACAGCTGTCGACAGCAACTTGTTCTCCCCTTAATTTTCATCAGTCCCGAATGCTGCACGCTGGCTAAAGAGTTTTCACAGCCGCGCTCGAGTTCCGACCCAATTTCTCCCATTAAATCTCATTAATAAACGCTATGTAAATCGCGATTATTTAAAATTTACATCATAAATCTTTCGCAAAAATTCCGGTAATCCCTTATGTACATCCATATAATAAATATAATAATACACTTTCTAACAATGCATATAATCCCTACGAAAATAAACCAATCCACAAATCATCCACGAATAATTATAAATATAACAAAAAATCATAAACGTCACTTATGGGCCGGCCTCCTGAATTTATAAGCTCCTTAATGCTCTCGCCCGGCGAAAGAACGGGGGAAAAAAAGCTCGCCGAAGCGCACACACACACATATTATATACGCGAGATCTCGGGCTATCTTCCAATTGGATGACTGATCGTCCGCTCGCCGAGAATCTTGGACGCTCTCTCGTGTATGCTTTAATGGCCGCGATCGGAAAGTGGGCGAGGATGACTCTTGAGCTTCATATTATACGCGGGCGCATGCGGTTGACCTTTTTTACGACTCTACTCCCTCCTCTCTCGTTCTCTTTTTTTTTTCGTTGTCGTTGTTTCCCAAAGTTTTTCCGTTTTCAGGGGAGAGTCGTCGCGCGCGCTCGCTCGCTCGCTATACGGTGTACATCTCTGAATACTATTCGAGGGGCGTGGAGGGGAGAGAGGAAGAGGAAGTTTTCGGGATTTAATAAGGTCGGAAAGCGCGCCCGCGTTTTGCATCCTGAAGTAGGTGTGTGTGCTGCTGCTGCGGGGAGTCGGCGCCGTTAAGAGGAGTTACGGTCGAACGAGCAAAGAGGGAGAGGGATTTTTTCGCTCGGCAAGCAGAGAGAGGCGAAAAAATTAAGCTGCGCTTTATGAAAACGCAACGCTGATCCCCCGGAATTTTAAGAAATAATTACGCGAAAAATTAAGGCAAAGCCTTGGCGCGAATTCACTTGGAAAGCTGCGCATACACATACATAAACTCGCGCCGTATTCCTTGAGAATTACAAAATAGTCTGGATTTGTCAGTCTTACGTTTAATTTCGAAAGCGCGAAGTACATATATATAACCCACGGTCCTAAATTCCCACCGTCGTCGTTCCCCAGCTTTTCATTCTACAAATAACGACTAATTCACCACTCCCCGGCGTTCTCCGCATTCCGCAGGTTGATAATGAACCTGAAGCTGTTCGTGGTGATGGGTATGCCTTGGCTGCTAGAAAACATCCCCTCCCTGCTGAGCCACTACGCCCAGATGCCCACCTGGCTTCAGGAAGCTCTCTACGCTGCGGACGTGGTGAACACGCTTCAGGGTCTCTGGATCTTCATCCTCTTCGTATTGAAGCCGAAGGTGTACCATGCGCTGCGCAAGCGCTACACGGCAATGAAGCCCCAGAAGAGCAAGGACGGCGGTAACACCCTCAACGTTCTGCACCCGGTGCGCAAGAGCGCGAGCAACACGACCATCACGTCCAATTTTATGCTCAGCTCGACTACTACTTAAGCGAGGGTTAGGGGCGGAGGGACAGGACAGTAATGTGGACTTTTACGCGAGCGAGGGATTATGTAAAGTCGAATATCGACCTCGGCCAGCCCTCTCTCACCCCTCGGGAGAGAGGAAGCACGCGAGGGGAGAGGCAGTGGAGTAGAGTAGTAGCATCGAAAGCTTTATAATCCGTAAACAGGGAATTCGCCCGGAATCTCGTGATTCGACTTGTACGTGTGCCAGCGTGTGTGTGTGTGTATGGAAGGGTATGTATGCGTGTATGTTAGAGGGGGAGGAAAGATTTCGGGGGAGCAAAACGCCGCGACGAAAGTATTTTCGTTCATTCGGCTTTCTACGTCTAACGTTGGCCCGTTTAACGTGGATTTTTATGGAGTACGTATTATAGCGGAGAGGTTTATTATATATGCTTTCGATGTAATGATTTCTTGGTAGAATATACTGCTTTCTTTTTCTCGTACTTACGAGGCGATTTTAATTTGAATATAATTAAACGGAGGATACGGTGTGTGGCATGTAAGTTGTGTTGTATTTATATGAATGGACTTGACTTAATTAATTATTTATAGGTGTCGTAGACTAGAAGGGAGTTTGTACTTTTAATAAAGAAGACTGTTGTATAGTAACGGGATGTAAAGACGTGTATAGTTTGTAAACAATAATTATATTTCTATAATTTATATAATGCTTAATAAAGACCACTTATAGTAAATACCTAAATTAAATTGGATAGCTTTTTAATCATTTTTCAAGCAAAAGTTTTACACCAAAAAGCTTTTTTTAATTTTACGCTACTTTCTATTTTGTAGCTTTCCTTTTGTGAAATTTCTGTTTAGTGTTACGGTTGAAGAAAAAAGCAAGAATTTGTTCATACATAGGCAATGTGTGGGCTTGAAAAAGTTAAGCTTTAGTTTAGCGTAATCAATATATACCATATAACAATTATCTTTTTCCTTATTCCATACATGATGAATGTAATTTAAAAGAAAGTTATAAAAGGCTTCAATTAGAAAACCTTTACTGTGACAAAAAAAATCGATATGAAAAAGTTTTAAAAAGTCGCGAAAGGGTAAAGAGGAATTCTGAGACTTCGGAAAATCGAATACTGGGCGACCTAAATTTCACTTGAATTAACTTTAATTAGACTAAATTTCGCATTTAGATACGCCACTGTCGAAGCTCTACTAGCCTTTGATGCCAGGAAAGTTTTCCTTTTTTCTCCCTTTCCGGAGGCTTTTTAGCCTTTCAAACTAACGGAATATGCCTTCTCTAATTTTCTTATACCCTATGTACATATTTTATTCTGTACAGACTACTCGAAAATTCATAAAATTCCGTGGTATGATACATGAGAATATATCAAAAATATTTTATTTCGAGGTAGAATTAAAATTTTTCAAGAAAAAATTATGATTTTTCAGTAAAAATTCGTCACATAATTTTTAATTCGTTTCCACGAAATATAATTTTATAGAAAATTATTTTAAACAAGCAAAGATTTTGTCATAATATTTCCTAGTCTAATTCAAGCTATGAAAACGTTCTGTTTATTTCACAAAACAATTTTAATTCTACCTTCAAACAGCATAATTTTACTGCACATAGTTACTGCCATTCAAGGAAAATTAGCTTGCTCTAACATATGAGTGTTGTTCACGTCAATCCGCAACTTCATAACCGTACATCATATTCTCAGTAAAATATTATATATAGCTGCAGAAATGTCACGTGAACTTTATCTACATTTAATGACATGTAGAATAAATAAAATTTAACACACTACATTGATCATCAGTTCAACCTATAAAGGAAAAGACAAAACATTCAAACGCTAACTCAATTTACATAATTCACGCGTTATCGAAAAAAAATATTATAGATGTTGCGTAGGCGTATATTGGGAAACGTAAAAGAAATATTGACGTAGTAATAAATAAACTTATAAGCTCTTTAGCTCTCAACGCCTTAACACCTGGCTGCACACTATTTATTTAGTGTATCTGCAAATACCTCGAAAAGAAAAGATAAAATAAGACAGAATCGTATAATCGGATTTAATGCTTTAAATCCGAACACAAATTGATTATCAGCTGCTTTCAGTGCGTGGAATTCAAAAGTTCCATTTTCAGTTCAATTAACTTCCGGAAGCTGCATCAAAGCTATATATCAATTGGAAAATACTTTATTTTATTATTATCATTATTATTTGCTGAATTCTAGTAATTAAAATCAATTTAATGCAGATTAAAAGTAAATTTAATAATCATTTGTTATATTAACCTTCTTTAGAAACCTTTTATATTATTAAAATTTAATAATTACGTTTGTTCATTAAAGACATGATAAAAGGCAAATATGCTCGTATTAAATTTAAACACAATAAAACAACACACAGTGAGATTTATTAATCTTCATACTTTTTTTTTATTTAATACTGGTATTAAAGTATTAACAAAAACTACAATTAAAATTTCATAACATACTTATTAATACTTAAAGTACCAAATAAACATTCACAAAGTACTATAAATAAATACCGTAGCAAGTATTTAGTACAGCATAAAACTTAATAGAAAAGCGACGCGTCCACGCCTGTCGCTATATCTCAACATAAAAGAAGCTATATCTATATGTATGTATGTAATATACGTATAGACGCGACGAAGAGCGAACATTGAAAATGCTATGGTTCTCATCGACCGCGCGCACGCGCAAATGCAATAATTGAATCATAAAGCGCCCAAGCGCCCGAGTGAAAGAGAGGGAGAGAGGGAGAGAGAAAGAGTATGAGTAGCGCGCGGTCATTAAGCGCAATATACGACCAATAACGCACTTTTTTTAAGGCTCGCCCCGCGTTCTCATCAATTGCCCGACGGCGTGGTGGCGCATCGTCGCGTGGTTCGGCGAATCAACGAGAAAGTTCACAGCTGCTTAAAGACTATGTACTGTATATGTATTTATTATGTATGTACTACGTTGGACATGTCTTTCGACTTAAAATAGCGTATATGTGGTATGCTTACACGGAAAAGAATAATATAATTAGTCTAACCTTAACGCTTCAGTTATCAAAATTATCATTATATTTAAAATGTAGTTTCCGCGACGTTTGAAAAGTGGAAATTCTATTGGAAAAAGCAGAATTTCCTTTAGACAAAGAAGGAAAACTCTATTTTTTAAGATGGTATCAAAGTCACAGAATATAATGTCAATTTTACTTTCACAAAAAGAAGATTCTGCTTTCCTTTGATGCCTTTTTCACCGACGACTTTTCGAGTAAAACGAACCTTCCCTATATTCAACTTAAATCAACTGCGTGTGAACGGTAGAATTAGCTATTTATTTTCTCCGTGTAAGATTACATGCGTTAAACGAGAAGATGAAGAGCAATGAAAGTATAAAGGAGATTAAAAGTAAACAAGTCGCGCGACGATAAAAGATGGAAGGCAGATGAGTGAATAATAATCATAATCCTCCTATATAATAAAAGTATACAAATTTTTTTTTCAAATTTCTTCCTCGTATACATATGACAGACTTATATAATACAACAATATAATACAAGGATAGGCTCCATATCGATCGCGTACGAAAGAGATAGAAATAGAGACAAAGAGATAGATAGATAGAGAGAGATGGGGGAGGGGGCGGAAGTGTAGCGGAAGTAAGGCACGTATCGGTAGAAGAAGAGAGATGGGGGAGGAGGAGGGGGGTAGACGAGTATATGGATCATACCGAAACTCTCCAACTCGTCGTTATCGATGATTGTTCTCGTGGAGCGCGTGATTCACCAGGTTATTGTGTATCATCGACGCGGTCGAGTTGGAGTGCGGTATGATCTCGGTGATGGTGGCCGGCGACGTCGTCGACGTCATCGTGTCCTCGAGATCCGGCAGCTCGTTGATGATCGATATATCGCGTATGGAGGGCCTCCTGCTTCGCCAGCCATCGTGTGCAGGCGCGATTGGTGCGCGCGTTTTGGTGAGCAGCTTCGGGCCTGATATCATGATGATGATTGCTCCCGTAGGAGCTGTCAAGATGATGGACAAGACGCACATCATCAGGACAATCTCGCCATAATGCTGCTGCTGCTCGCTCGCTTCTATCGTGTCGGAGTTGCGGATTTTGTCGAGAGTAGCCGGACCCAGAGCCGCTTGGACTGTCGCCTTGGCCATGCATGCGAAGGCGATGAAGATCTTTTCCTTAAGGTTGTAGCCGGACCCGACACCCACGAGGACGGTGATGACGAGGCGAAGGACTATGCCCGCAAGGAGGACACTGACTGCAATGTAGACCGTGCTGCCCTCTAGTTCCGCGATCTTTATCTGCGTACCTGTCACGCCGAAAAGGATTGGCTCGAAGAGCATCCAGAAGATTTCGAAGGCCGTTGCTACTGGGTTCTGAGGGTGGCAATGTACATAGCATAAATTACATTTAGTGGTCTTGAAAAATAATTACTGCTGTTATCATTAGGAAATTTTAAGCTAGGTGGGTGCGTCACGTAAATTTTAAACTATTATTTATTTCAAATTGCGTATATGTTATGGCAATCTTTGTAATAACATACGATAAAAAAAGGCGATTACGGTAATTATTGGTTTGCATAGAACGGAAACCACAAGTCATTATTATAAATAACTACTCTAATAAAAATTTTTAAAAAAGAACAAAAGGAAGTATAATTAGTAAAATGTTTCTATTAATTTAAAATTCATACTCGCATGACTAAAGTAATCATATCCTAATAATTTTTTAATCAACAACTACAATTGAACTCACATCATCCACTTCCCAGCCATCCTTCTGCCAGAAGTAGCAGCTGACGAAAGCTGCGGCGACGACGGCGAGTGGTCCGGCGCCACCCAGCTCGATCATTTCGCTGCCGAAGACTGCGAGCAGGCCACCACCCAGCAGCATCAGCACCCTCATTGGCACCAGGAACGGCTGCGCATAAATTGCAATCAAAATAGCAATACGTGAAATTCCGAAGTTTTAATATTTGGCCAGGGGGGTTGTTATATAGGCGCGGAATTCGATGATTGAATTACACGCTCGTGCGCGCGGCCGTTTATGAACTGTTTCGCGCTAATCCTAACGATTGGCATGAATTTATGGATATACAGCTGTGCCCGTATGCTCCGAGAGCGACGCCCGAACGCTCGACAAAAGTGCTTGATAAATCTGGGGGATAAAAGGGCTGTATATATAGGGCGCGGGAGCTCGCGGGAAAAAAGGTATAAATCCATAAAACACTTACATAGGCCAGAGAAAAGCCGTAAAAACAAGCGGCATAAAAAACTCTGCGCCTCTGACAATGACTTTATACCGAAGCACTATCGCTCTGATTTTTCAAAACTTCCAGTACAGGAAGATTCAATATATCTGCGCGTGAAATTTTTGATAAAACGTATGTGCATGTATTTTTGACAAAATAAGCATCAACTTTATTTATTTTTTTCTCAGTTATCATTATATGCACACACGCATGTTGTACATTATATATCAATATACTCACGTCTCCCTTTTCGGGCACGTATCTGGAGAGGGCGCCCCAGATGACGCCGAATCCAATTCCGCCGACTATGGCGATGGGGCCCTGCAGTATCTGATACCAGAGCGCGTCCTTTGAAAACATGACGCTCTGGATGATGCCGTAGATGGCGACGGAGGCGGCGTCGTCTATACCCGCCACGGCTATGATCAGCGTCGGGATGCCCTATTGGGACACCAGGTGTTTTATATACAAATGCTATAGGAATTAATGATGAGAGAAAGAGGCAGCGTTGTGTATTGATTTTTCAGTTTTACAAGAGCCGTAATTAAGGTATATATAATTATTAATTAATAAGTAAAAAGCCCGCTGCACGTATACGATTTTTACAAAGCGCATATTATGTATAATATAGATTCATCGTACTGTTCATCTCGAGAAGAGATTTTATACAACTTGCAGTGTATCTCTTCCATTATAAAACTTTCCCCGCCTTTTTTAATGCGAGCCAGCAGCAGCAGCAGCTTTAATTACTGCAATTACTAATTAATTAACAAACTGCATTTCAAAGCGGCACCCTCCCCCCCACCCGCACACTCGCGGCAATTAAAAATTACGTAATGATAAACATTGGAAGCGAGCGAATTCAGGCAGCACACGGGGGCTTGTTTTATCTCGCAAATTGGCAATTGTCGCGGAAGAACCACACGACGCGAGAGCGAGCGACTACTATCTTGCTGCTTCAGCCTTCCCGAATTTTCGAGTGATTATATGCATTAGTTCGGCGGCTGCAGGGCGGTGCCGGGCCCTTGCACACTCGGGAAAACCTCTCAATTGAGCGTAATTTCGTACACCAACTTGAACTTTACTCCCACATAATACTAAAGTCCAACACGACGACGTAGAGTAGCGGCCAAGTCGTCGACGAGGCGGCTGCGCGGAATTATTCCTCAATTGAGAGAGAAGGAACGTGAGTGTGTATTTTTGTTAACGGATATATAACTTTCATCGGATTTCGTGCGGCAATGTGGAAAGTTTGCCCCCGTGGCTTCTCGTATTCAAATGCCCGGGCGTTTTTCGAGAAAATAGTTTGGAATTTACGCGCACGCGGTCGTGAAAAATGGGACGTATTATACTTTTCGGCGTATATGTAGTGAAAAGGTATATATAGGTAGTCGAAAATATCTAAGGTATATACGACGTTATTTTAAGACCAACTGTGTAATTGAATAACTAAAAGTTTAAATGTATATATACCTATTCTCCAGCGAACTAATAATACCGGCACTACGGTATTTTCGTATAAAATTCACTGAAATTCTTGCCGCAGCTAGGCAGGCACACTACACACCGTATTCTCAGGAACTTTACTACAGCTTCGCCGTAAAAGTCCCCAGGAATTTCCGCTGTCTCATTCGAAAAATAACAAAGACCTCTCTCCTGCAAAACCCACCACTATGCAGCTAGTACCATTCATTATCATTATAATTATCGTATATTTCGCCTATATACACAAATACTCCACTACGTCCCACTAAACATCCCGATCGATTGAAATTTATTTTCCGTAAACTCTCTCTCTATATATAACGTTGCTGCGAACCTTAGCGACGCCATAGCCCTTGCCGCGGAGCTTGAACAGGCAGGGCACGACGACGGCAGGCGACACTGCGGCGATGATGCTGCCGAGGAGAGCGCCCCACATCCAGGGCACACCGAGGAAGTAGTTTGCCCCAGCGGCGACGACCGCCGCTTCGGCCGTCCATGGGATCAGACCGATCTTCGGCAGCGTCAACTTCATCGTCTTCAGGGCGTTCGGGTCGAGGTCCAGCCCCGCCCGCGTCAGGATGATGACCAGGGCGATTTTTCTGTAATATTTAAGCGAACATTGAGTTAAGGTTTCCTGCAGATTGCGTAGTGTTTGTGTTTTTATTTAAAAAAGCATAAGCCATGGCTCATTGTCCTCCAAATAGGAAAAAATTATTCCACGTGCGGTGGATATCGAAAATCTATAGATCCTTATCAGGGTGTTCCAATTTCTGGGCTCTCATTACACGTTTAAACTTGAGAACGTCCGTGGTAACAAATATAATCGACGAATCTAAATATTTTACGCATTATCTCATGTTTATCAGTTAGCACATATATACGCACTATCAGTCGTCATTGATAATAATTCCATCATCGTGCATCGATAAAGCGTTTCCAATCGTCAACGATAAAGCATGTAAGAATGTAGAAAAAAGCCTATATCTTCAACCTCAGAAACTAACGTTTTCTCAAACCAGCACGAACCTCATTATATGCATCACACACGGAGCGACAAGAGATCGAGCATTCAAGCACACCCGCACTCCATAATCAATCTTCATCAATTACACACCCGAACATATTACGTTACAACCACGGCCTCATTTAATTACCGCCGTAAAAAACTCCCCAAGCTCCCGATACTTTTTTCCCCCCTCCGGCCAATTAGTCCCCATACACCGCGCGATTGCATTCAACCTCACTCGCCGCATTACCATCACTCATCGTCCCCCTTCTCCTTCGATCTAAATTTTCGAGATTATATATATACATCTCTCTCCACCCTATCTAACTCCTTCATTGATTTGACGGCTGTCTTTTTACCCGCTCTCTCGCAAATTGGAGCGCCGATAGACACACGCACGCATTCGCGCGCAACTCCGTCATATAGCACGCGCGCGCGCGCGCACTCTCGTTGAGTGACGGTCCCTAAACTTCGTACGTTGGCTCTAATTGAGAATATTGGCCGCTAAGTAAGAGGTAAGCAGTGTGTAGCGGCTGCCGCTCTGTCTCTCTGCGAAGGAGACGCGCGGACACTTGATTATAACCACGTGCGCGCTATATAGCACGGGCAAATTGCGAAACGAAGCAACAAACGAAAAAATTCTTTTTTTTTACATATACGCGCGTCCACGCACGTAGCACCTCCCGATGCGTGTAAACATCGCCGGCGAGAGAGAGAGAGAGAGAGAGAGAGAATGATCGCGAGGCGAGTTTATTCCGCATATTCACATGACACGCTGTGCAAATGGGGCCGGGTCACGTGGCTGTTTGAGCGCGCGCGCGTCCGCGATTCGATAATCGGTTAACAGGCAACAGCAGCAGCCTGCGCACACATATAAGAGCCACGAGGTATATACTCGCTTTTTTTATTTTTTTTTTCCATTTTTTTTTTCTTATCGGGGTCCCTCGGTCTCTTCTCTCCTTCGTCGTCGTCGCCGCGTCTCTCAATGAATCACCCGAGTCATGTGAGACACTCGCGCCTGCATGTGGGATATGTCACGAGTTCTTCTTCGCGTCGTGTCACGTGCCCTCCTGTCAAACATTAGCGGATCGATATGTTATTCTTTTCTTTTCATTTCGAGAACGCGAGTGAGAACAATCACGTCTCTTTCGTTACGGCCGTGACATTCCACACGGCAGACGCGCTCGTCTGTATTCCTATACCAAAGTAGAGTACATGTATATTTATATATACACGCGTCTATGCCGGTGATGAATAGGCGAGAGAGAGAGAGAGGCAGAGTTATCGTCGATAAGCGGATTAATCAATTTTCGGGCGGAAAAGTCCCTTTCAGGCGCATATGTGCCGCGCGACGTCTTTCAAGGGTGCTGAAATGACGGGTAATTATTGCCGGATGCATGCGCAGCTTAACTCTCTCTGTTTATACTCATTATAGATGCGCGCGCGAGCGAGTTTTATGGAGGTGTCCAGCTGGCGGCATTAATTTCGAGGCCGTAAACCGGCCGATTAGCATCCACGTGCATAAATGAATTTTTCCAAATAACTACAACCCGCGTGCAGCCGATCCCTATTTATAGAAGGCACCTATAAATATCCCTTATCTAGAGGCCAGTCTACTGAAACACGCCGCGCGCGACGAAAGCTACTATACTTCATGTGTATATAGCGCGCTCTCTCTCTCTCTCTCTCTGCGTGGCTGCCTCCGGCGGCGCTCGAATATTAACAGGCCGTGCGCCGCCGCCGCTGCCGCATCGATTAGATGTTATTGATCTCGCGCTCTGTCAACAGGGTATATAAGCGGAGAGGAATTTAAAAATTTTCACGTGACCGCGCGCGCCGCTGACTCGTCACGTGAAAGGGAGTCAATTGGAAAGGGGTGGCGCGCGAATACAAGTAATAAGCAAACGAGCGAGCGAGCGAACGTCTTGACAGATGTGTTGACGCGACGTAATGGCCGTTTAACATCCGCGACGAATGCAGATATTCTGAGGGAGGGAGAGCGAGACGCACGAGGAGTGTGTGATTATATCTGGAATTGGCGAGCTTTCTCTATAGAGGAAAATTATTTCGCCCTGTTTTTTTGCAGGAGAATTGGTCATGCGATATTCTGTCTAAGGTTTTGGTATCATTAGCATTTTTCGAATAAGTTTTGGTTATCGGCGTTTCGAAGCGCGGTATTTTTAGCGAGGATAAGATTAGCCCGAGATATTTAGCGTAAATTTGAGTTGGAATTTTAATGAGCTTTTTCATGCAAATTATTTAAATCTCGGAGGGGATTCCTAGTACATAATGCTGAAGAATTATAAACTAATTATTATACATAAAGTGCAGCTTAAAACAAAGGGATGATTGGCACCGCTCAATGGAATGTACCTGCGCGCTCTGCTCTTTAAAAGTAATATGGACGTGAAAGAATATACCGACACACGTATAAAGTGAATGTCAATAATTTAACAAACTCGTTACAGTGTATATAAACGATGCTTATATATATGTGTAATTGAATTACGGCCTATTGAACTTCTCGGCCGCACTCGTTCTCTGTTTGTCCGTGGAAATCTTTTTCGCTGCGGTAATCGCGCAAATCGAGAATTCAGAGTATGTGTGTGTATATCGCAACGATGATAAAGAATGAAACAATAAACGCAGCATTCTGGCGAGGAAAAAAAAAGTATTGTTTTCTAATTTTATTGCTTTCGGGAAGAAATTTGTCTTTAACGATTCGATAAACTGTCGGGAACTCATGCGATGCAAGTTGCGTAAGTGAACTTGAAATAATACCTATGATAAAAAATTAACGACGATGATTGTTGAAACAAATTTAATTACAGTTCTAATCACACGAGATTACGATTATATTTTAACGAAAAACGTTCCAAGTCGCGTTCAATATTTCACTGGTATATGCAAGCTCAACTCTCTGTTATTCCGATAAATTAAGTAAATTGCATAACACTTTGTAAATGAAAAAAAATAGCATTTTTACAATGGGCTTTATCAAATAGATAAATACCACTGTATTTCGCATTATTTATCGAGCACACGCTATAATTAAAAACTCCATTTGCCTAGTGCAACACACGCGATAGCCGGACACTTAACTTTTATCTTTGCCGTGTGTCGCTCGTCGCAGCGTGTAAAAACTAGCTCTAGCGAAATTCCGACAAACTTTTTTAACACATCCGCGTGTACGGGATCTCTGCGCGCCAGCTCAATCCAACTTTGTCGAATTTTTACACCCACTCCGGTTCACATCCGCTATGCTGCGAGTTGTACGACCGAACTCTTGGCCCTTCATACATGCCTTCTCTTTTTTATACATTTTAAAAAATTACTCCGTGATTTTATCGCATGTACATCCCCGCAATCATATATTCAAGGCGCGAGATTACGCTAAATTAACCTGCTATTAAGTTTGTTTTTTTTTTCTTCTGCGAGATCGCAATTGATTTCCGCGAGGCGCAAAATCCGGCCGATTACGAATTTACTTGCGGTTTCCCCGGAATCGACAGTGTCTACGTCTATGTACGTACATATGTATACAATAATTATAAACGCCGCGTATACACTGTTGCGCGCCAGTCAAGTTCATCAATAATATCAAAGTCGAGGACTTTGTCGAGCGGCGCGCCGAGCTTCGCTTTTTTTTCTTTCTCTGCGCGTCGCCGCCGGCGTCCGAACTCGTGGATGAGTAAATTTCATTGTGCAACTGCGATAATAGCGGCCGCGCGGAGACTGTTAAAGCGAAAAAATGGCATTGTACTCGACCGCGTGTATATATACACACATAGACCGCGCAGTGCTTTTTTCTCTTCACGCGATCGCGTTGTGTGCAGTGCTTCTTATACGATGAAGATTATTAAATAACGCGGAGCAAAAACAGGATAATACAGACGCGGAACGTGTTGCATGCTCGAATTGAATTGCCGTTCATCATCGATCGAGAGTCGAGCAGCGGGATTTGTTTTTTCTTTTCTTCGTCACCTAAATTCGATGTTTTCGTGAGAATGTGAGCAAAGAATGCCAATACGTTTGTAATGCGTTATTGACTGATACCTTATTATCGCGTATGTCATCTTGTTTACGATATATATTACTCTGATTTCCGATTATCGTGGCGTCGGAAAGAGCAATAATCATTGTTGTGATTCGATGTAACACTCGAGCGAGCGATGTAAATCGTACTGACACACACACACACACACAACTCGAAGTGAAAAGTGAAGTTTTCGGACAGTAAGCACACAGCGTCCCCGAAGAGGGATGAATATTTTATGAGTGGAGCATAACAAAGTTTGAGCATAAACAACACGGACAGCACACCGGCGAGATTTCTCGATAAAATTTATATTTCGTTTGATTTTCAAGAATGTCACAAATGTTTTCGCGCGCGCGCGCGTACACCTATAATACAAGTGTGCGGTCTCGTGACAGATGATTCGCGTCTGCGCGGCTGTTGACCGAGAAGCAATATTGACATTGAAAAATAAAAATCCTAATCTGTTTGCGATTGATATATTCAAAAGCACCTCGTGATTAAAGTTCTCTCTTATACTCGCGTTGATGATAATTCGCCGACGAAGAGAGAGGCTCTACACTGTACAATCAATCCTATCGCTACCTTTAATATTTACATTATCCGAGCAAATATGCAATGTGCTTTTCGTATAAGAATTACCTATAGACGCGAGCATTATGTATTATCGATTAAAAAAAAATTTGTTTGCGGTCGTGTTCCGAAATCAAGTATTGACAAGATTCGTGCCGATAATGACAGAGCGTTATTTATTACTCATCATCGCATCGTGGTTATGAGAACGAAAGATAAGCACACGCGGTAACGACTTCTCGCATATAAACGTCTGTAAGTTATCAAGAAAAGTATAATAGCGCGGCCTTTAAAAAAAAACTTGTACAATTTAAACTTACATCTTGAAAAGGTAAACAATGGCATTGTTTTGCAAAATAATATAAGGAATTCCAAGTATTTTTATCTAGACTTTTCCTCTCGCCAATAATAACCGTAACAATATCTCTCTCTCTTCGCGGCTTTTATATCCGTAAGAGCTGCGCAAACGTTCTTCTAACTTGTTAAAACTTATTTTCTCGCGGATGCGCAGCATTCTCTCCTTCTCTACCGCAACGCGCATTCCGGCGAATTGAGAGAGTGAAATTTTCGTAATAAGCATCATGCAGAAAATAAATAACACGCCGTGATGTCTGCTATACCCGAGTATATATACGTGTGGGTGGCAGAGGCGAGAGCTGCGGCTGGAATCAGTAATTGCGAGGCAGATGAAGAACGAAGCAAGGAGAGAAAAAGCAAGAGAGAGAGAGCGCCGAGAGGTGGCCGACGAAATAGCATATGAATATATTTACCGGAATTTCAGCGCGAGGATGAGACGAAGAAGAAAAAAAATTATTCCTCGCGCGTTATTCCGCGCTTGTCAAAAACTTGATACGCGCAGGCATTAGAATGCATAAAGAATCTCATCGCGTTTTGCATTAATCAAATAGCGTAATAACGCGGCGTCCGTTACTTCCAAACGAAAACTCGCTGATTTATCAATCCAATTAATTACAAAACCAGCAGCCATACATAACGAGTGTCTCACCTGAGATCAGCGACGACGGTGCCGTACTGTTTGCCCATGTCGATGAGACCGACGTTCTGCAGCACGATCCCAGTGAGCAGCATGCCGATGAGCGCGGGCATGTTGGCCAGGGTCACGAGCCATCCCACGAAGTGCGCTGTGATCGCCAGGGCGGCCAGTCCAAAGAGCGGACCGCCAGGCGCTGCGTCGTCCCCGATGATGGAGTATACAATACCCCAGCATAGGAAGCCAAGGAGTATAAGGCACAGGACACGCGCGAATTTGCGGTAACTCGGACAGAACGGCTGTGGACATGCGCGCCTCCATCCTGGCGGTTCCCAGGAATCAGCCTCCGCTTTGCCATGACAGCGCGTGCAGAAGAGGTAGAGCCAGGACCTGAAAGCAGAGTAGATGCTCGTAGAATCGGAGCTGGCGCTCGACGAATTGGTGGAGACGCGGAGACGGCGGCCCGCGGCGCCACCATCACTCACGAACATTGCCCGGACATCCGCATGGACGTCGTCGCCGTCGTCGACTGCCGTAGTTGTTCCATCGATGCAAGCTACCGGCGCCTTTTCATATTTTAAACGCTAAGGGCATCGATTCGCGAAAGGCGTGGCGTATGCTTCTAAGGCCGGCTATAAGAGAAAGATCGCCGAGGGTATAGACACTATACGAACTTATAGCCGACGTCGGCGTTCCGGCGACTACTTCCGCGATGTGGCGAGCGAGGCTCGTTAGAACCACGAGCTTTTCTTTTTCTTATTATTTTACAAGTTAATGTGTAAACTTGTGGGTAACGATTTTTTAGTTGCGAAATATGCATGACAGGCGAGTCTCGTTGTTCTTTGGAGAGTGGGATGTGACGGGAATGGTAAATCAGTGTATATACGAGGCGCGCGGCGGCTATTCTCGTAGCCGGACGGCGGCGCAGGTGATAGTTTAAAAATTAATCGGCCGACGACTGCCTTGAGAATTCGCGCGGGAGAAAGAGAGGGAGAGACGGACGACCGGCCGGAGAACAACAACTGCGCTCTAGAGCTGAGAAAAGTTTTTCGGCTACGTGCAGTGTAGTTGCTACAGTCGTGAATGGGGAATTGACGTTTTATTCGGGCGTATAAAAGGCTTTATTGCCGCTTTAAACAGTGTAGAGCTTTTTAAACGAAATTTACTTTTACTTTCAATATCTATTTTTTTTTTTTTTTTTTTCGGTCTATAGGGAAATTTTGCGATCTTATTTAATGCCAAAAGAATAAAATTACTCTAAATTTAACCGTCTCGAGAGCCGTCACATTACTAACCACTCGAATATAATTAAATATAATAAAATTTGACTCGTGAAGCACATCTTCGAAATATAAGTTCGTTGTCGATGGCAAAGAGATCGGGCGCGAGGCCGCGAAATCCCGTTTAAAAATTCCGGAGCCGTACGGGCGCGCGCACACGCTGCTGTCACACCGTTCTGATGGAGCTACTTTATTAAATGTACATGTAACGAAAGTTTCATTTTTATATAGTGTCGGCATGAGAGAGACTGAAAGAGTCTCGAGAAAAGAACTCGCGCGAGGGCGGAAAAAATTCTATTTGTATAAAATTCTGAGTGCATATAAGTAAAGTTTATAATGAAAATACTTTATGTGTATAATAGAGTTATTATGTGTAAGAAGTTGAAAATTTAATTAAAAAAATTAATTATATGGAACGAAAATTTTTACAAAACGCGAGAATACGTATATATATATGCATTATTTTAATTAAAAAGTCACGGATTCGAGAGCAGGCGCACCTTTGACCGGTTGCCATTTTTCGTCCACGTTATTAGCTCGAAATTCAGTAGCGCGCGATGAATTAATTAATCGAATTAATGCGCATTTACGCACGGCAATCGTTAGACCGTCGCATTACGTTACCTATGCCATTATATTACACAGCTGCGAGGATGTAATTATATTGTTGCTTAAAAGCTCTACACGTACACCTTTTAATTCCGGTATACGCTTATAGTCTCTGCCTATACAAAAATAGCCCGCACCGCTCGTCTACTATATGTACCTCCTAAACTTAAACTATCCCACCTCTTCATATTCAAAAACTACTACTTCCTATGACACAAAAAGAATCATCCCAATATCCCCGCAATCCGGCGAGAAAAAAAAATCCCCCCGCGACGCGCCTCAATTCCAGCTCTCGTCCAATTAAACCTATACACACGCAGCGTCGCGCGGGAATCTCGTTATTATCGGCGAAAAGGCGGACAAAAAGAGCGGCCCGGCTAAATTGCCGATAGATATACGCTTGTGTGGTATACGTTCGTTTGAAACGCTCGGCTGCGTTCGCGCATACAATTCGATGTCGCAAAAATGCGAAACCACGCCGCGGGGTTCGCTATATTACCCGATCCATAGTTATCCGTATAACTAACCCACGCGGTTAACTAATAGCACAACACACACCGCCGCGAATTAATAAGCCATCGCGCGTTAACGATCAATCAAGCGACCATTTCACACTACTCCCAGCTCTAACTGTCACACCGCTTGTCTAACGCGCCAATTGTTTATCGACAATCATCAGGTCGCATTCCTATCTAATCATATTATACTCTCTTTCTCTATCTTACCGCTGCAGCTCTTCAGAGTACTCGACCTTATCCCTAATCGAGCTGGACAGACTGAACGCGGATTTCTTCCTGCCGAGGACGGGTGGCAACTGCTGATTCGTCATCTTGCCGTTCTCCAGGTCGAACTTGTGGAGGTTCTCGACGCTGCCGGGACCACTGCCACCGGTAGTATGATGCAGTATCGATTTCTTGCGTATTGGCTCGCCGTTGTGCTCGGACGACGTTAAACTTATTCGCCGATGATGACCACCGTGCTCATAGGCTGGGTTATCCAGGCCCTGATGCTGGTCGCTTATGGACACGCGGCGGTGTCTGCCGGTGTTCAGCTCGTCCATCGCAGCTCGAATGTTGCGGTTCTCGCGCACTGTGCGGCTTTGGAAGACTATTTATATGCACGCGGAAGAGTAAAAGAGAGAGAGAGAGAGAGTCAGATAACGAACTGGCAGCAACCCTCTCTCCCCATTCTTAGCCGTCTGTCAACGCAGCAGTGAACCGAAGACGGCCAGCGCTCGGCCCTCACTGATCATCATCATCGCCGATCGCCGATCGTCGCCTACTCTCTGCGATGGGCCACTACTGTGTGCTCGCGCTTGCTAGCGCTTCGGAGGTGGGGGGCATACAGCACGCTTCTATCTATCTACACGTATATACTGTCGTC
>JAPYZO010004584.1:0-11134 GCA_030522905.1 Torymus flavipes | reverse complement strand
TTAAAAATTACACACCGCGTCCGTTTGATTTATCTTCGTCGATGATTTATCGTGTTTCCTTGTCCGATCTCCAAACAAAATTGATTCGCCCTCGGGACAAAAAGAGTCTGAAAGAGAGAGAGAGAGAGAGAGAGAGAGAGAGAGAGAGAGAGAGAGAGAGAGAGAGAGAGAGAGAGAGGGAGAAGGACAAAAAAGAACAGGGGGTACCGCATCGACGTTTCTTTGTTTTTCGTCGCGGAAAAACGAGATTTTCGCGCGCTCGCAAAGATATCGAATTATTAAGAGATCTCGCGGGTGTCGGAGAGTGAAAAGTCTTGTCTTCTCTTTCCATTTCAGCGATTTTCAGCGAGCCAGAATAAATTTTATATTAAATTTCGATGGAATGGAATATAGTGGCCCCCACCGCAAGTGAATATCGCGAACGCTCTGATGCGAGAATAGTTTATGCATAAGGGAAAAGAGACGATTTTTCGAAAATTGAAACGATAGAAATTATTTGTCAAAAAAAAATGCTTAAGTGTTTCTCCGTGTTCACTTTTATTTTGCAGTTAATTTTTCACTTACTTTTTTAATTTCCAAAGGTCATGTTGATAATGTTTGCAAAAAAATTTTGAAGATCTAACGCCAGATTATGAAAGATTTGGAAAATATATTTCAAACCATAGATTTACATGATTTTATTGTATTCAGATGAGAAATTAATCAATTGTAAAATGGCGGACTGAAAATTAATACGTAGAATTTTATAATACACACATACATACATGCTAGACAATCTTGTTTTTTCTTCCTATCAATCTAAACAAATTTTGTAGGATTAAATATATTCTGTCGTAAAGTAGCCCTCAAAGTAGAGATTACCTTCTATAGATAATAATATTCATCAAAAATAATTATTTTGAGATTAAAGGCTTAAAGTAATTTGCGAGCGAACCGTACCTATAGACAATCCGTTCGAACGGCGATGCACAATTTTCTCTTCGCTTACACATCCTTCTCTCTCCTCTTACCCCCCTTCCCCTCCCTTCTAATCACTTAATCAGCGTGGAAATTGGCGCAGCGAGTGACCTCTAAATCCCTGGCGAAAGATTATCCGAAATTGTTATTTGTTGGAGTCTAGGGATCCTCCATTTTCGACTGTTTTAGTAGTTAGATTTTAAAGTAAACTGTGAAAAGTTGGCGATTGAAAATTTAATTAAATACGCATAAATTGAATGTAAAACTGTTTAATTAAATGCTAAATGTTTAGATTGTATACGGTGGATTATTTAGAATGTAGAATTGGGTGTGATTTAGTTTCAGGCAAAATGCTGTTCAAAATTAGACAACATAAAATTCGAAAGTTCAGAATTATTATTTATTATAAAAAATAATTTTAAAATGAAAAGTGTAATCAACACATTAATAATAACACAATACTTTTAAATAGTTATAGGCCGTTAAGAAGAGCATCACAAAAGCACAGCTAATATTTTATCAAATCTCTTTTAAAATATTACAATATATAAATCAAATATCGGAAATTTTGTTTTACCCACTATTAAATAATCATTATTTCACATTAATAAAACATCACATTAAAATATGTAATAACTTAACTATTACCCCTCTTCTCCTGCATTTATACAGCTTAAAACTAAAATGGCATTAAATTCTTTTTACCTCTCTACCATAAAAAGAATCAAAAAAATGCATCGACGCAAAAAGGAAGTCAAGCATCTCGTGCTGCACTAGCAAAACCAGCGGCAGTGGAACGACGCCAATGCGCATCTCGAAGCTTTTGGCGAGGCCGCCGAGCGCGAGGAAGAGTGGCTGCGAAGTTCTCAGCGTTTTTTCGTGAAAGACTTGGTTGTTTTAGTTGGGCATGCAAGTTTAGAGGTTGTAAGTAATTATGAAAAAAATGTTTGCCATTCACGTTGTAATTTATTGGAGCTCAATTTATCCATATGCTTCGTATGACATTCATATCAACAACAATAGTAACATTATATAGAAAACTCGGTTATTTATGAGTTTATATTAAAAGGTTCATGCTTCCAATTTAATTTAACGATGAAATGATGGTATCTCTGAAAAATATCTCTTAAAGAAGCTTGGTTTCTAAATATCCAAAAACTATACTCAGCATATTTTTAATTTTCCGATGTAAAAGGCAATCATACCTAAAGAAAAGACTGGAAACGTTTGGTAATTAATCTAAACGAGCTCAGCTGGACCGGTAAACGATACTTAAATTTCCCTAGCTTAACGGAAACTACCCTTCTTTGCTCCAAACTGCGACTTTAACCCAGCGGCCCGATCCGCTGTGTTTATCCCGCAAACTTTCGACGGGAGTAACTTCGATTTAACGATATTTCGACAATCGACTGAAAGTTTACCCAGTGCGATACACGCTAAATGAGAGTTTCGCCGCGAGTTCTACCCGACTGGCCGAGAGGGAGAGAGAGAGGGAGCTTGATCCGTCGGAAGGGCTTATCGTCCGCGGGGCCTTTACTTTTACGATAACTGTAAACCTCCCGTTTGTTTTCTTCATTTCAATTAAATGGATCGATTGTTTATATAGCCGATAATGGAGTTTTGTATTTAAAAGAAGTGAAGAAATATGGACGAGGTTTCTGAATGGTGAGGACTAGTGTCTGTGTATAAAAATAATATCTTTTTATGATATTATAAATTATAAATATAGATTATATAGATATAAATTAAACAAACTCCCTGCATAGTACGTCATAATATTAGCATCAATTATTCTCCGTAACAATTCTATGCTTTAATAGTATTTGGTTCTTATATAATCTTTTTAGATTAAATAAATAATTGCTGTGCTAATAAGTTTATGTTACGGGACGCAGCCAATCGGCAATACAAATTGTCCATGTTAAATAATTACATAATTAATGAATTTAAGTAAATGTTTGAGAAGGAAAAAGCGATTATGTTTTTGAAATTACGAATTGTTTGATCCAGTACCGCTCAAATAATTATATATGTATTTTATAAGCATCTTGAAGAACGGAAACAAAATAAAGCGCTACAAATGAACAATACTATACACAATGGTAAATACAACATCGACTTAATTAAATTATGACTTAACAGCGCATAGGATGCAGATTTTGTAAATAAAACGGAGGTTGAATTAAACCGTAATCCAATATCATTCTCTCGACCGACATTAAAGTATCCGTTTGAACAGCAATAAAACGCACCTCGAGAATGTCCTTAATTAAGTTTGCAGAAAAGGTGTTACGCAATGGGAAATTATGCTCGGTACGACTTAGACCCTTTTCGTATCGATCAGTCGTCTCAATGATAAATTGAAGCACGATGACGCACGATAAAAGTGTTGGTTCAAGCTTTTCGACAGTGTTAGAGTGATTCGAAATATTGCTATATAACAATTTTCAATCTTGGCTGCTTTGTGCGTATTGGACATTCGTGTGATGTAAATTTTTAAATAGTTGTATTTCAAGAAGCTCAAATCTTGATTATTAAATTTTTTATATCATAATCTTTGATTGTTACAGTCATTACTTTTTATGAATCAATAGAGAAGTAGCATCAAGTATAAATATAAATTCTACAAAAATTTGATGTAGTTATAAATAATTTTCTTCATTTATTGATAATAAATGATATTTTAAATAATATCAATTTCGTACCTTTCAATGTACGCAACGAATCGCTACCGACTTTATGATTCTTCACCTTTTACTCCATCTTTCTTTCATCAAGTTTCCTGACATACTTATATCGACATTTTCTCTTGCTCAAATCAAATATAACGTATCAAAACTAAAAGAAAAGTTTCATCGCCGAATATCCTGACGAGATATTATATATCGAGGGGCGTGAACGAGGAAAGGTAAAATCTCTAGCGAATATATATCTTTTATTCATATCCGAAAGAGGGAAAACTCGAAAGATTTCACCGGTTTGCATTGTAAATACACCGGCACGAAGTAACAATTTTTATTAACACGCCATTCTCGCGCTGTAAAAGACACGCGTAGAAAAAAATGTTGTTTTATACTTCGTGCGTAAGCGGAATTTTATTAAACGACGTGTGAGCAAACATCATTCATGCTGCATAAAGTTTTATATGAATTTTATTATCATTCGTTATGATAATATTGTTTGCGTATGAATGACTCAGAATAGCGATTTTATCGGGGGATTTATTTATTATACGCAATTGCATCGTAATAAAGATGTTTTTTCAAAAAATATTTTTCAGTTAAAAAAGAAGATTCAGAAATCTTGGAAGATGTCAATTTATCAGATAGTTATCAAATTTATATTGGTTTTTATATGAAAGTTATCTATGTATACATAACAAAGTTACAGAAAGTTTAGTTGAGTCTTAAATTTAATTAGATACAATTAAATATTTATATAAAGCACAGTAGGTTACGGAAGAGTTTGATTCATAAATATGAAAGCCTGTTAAACCATAAGTTAATATTATAAGGTAAAAGTATTTTATTTTATCTTTAATAATATGAATAAGTTACAATCAGATACGGACACATAATTCCAAAAAAAAACGTCAAACTTTCGATCAACCCTTTCTCCCAATTATCCGCACGGTCTACTTCTAAAAAAGTAAATATCGCGCTAACCGGTTTTTTGGACCTTTCTCAAAATGTTCCGGGAGGCGAGAGATAGAGAGACACGTACCAAATTAGAGTCGATCGAGCGAAACAGCGAGGGCTGATGTGAATGATATATAGTGAGCCTAATTTCGAAAATCACTAGTAGTAAAAGCGTAATAAAAGATGGGGACGAAAAAAATGAAATTAGACTGGATATTACAGGGAAGTAACCGTATGGGCTTTGTGCTTGATCCGTGTTATGCGGTTATTAATGAAATATTAAATCTGTTCAAAAAGTCGGAATATTATTCTTTCAGCCGAATAAAAAAGTGAGCTTTTAATTATAAAAATACGATATTCCTTTGATGTTGTGAAAAATTGGGTTATTGCATTTCAACGAACCACGTTTTACAATATTCTTAAGGCGATGTGAACTTTAAAATCAACCCAATTTCATTATTTAGTAATTAAACATTCGAACGTTTATTTGGAAAAATATTTCTTTCAGGCACTCCGTGTATGTAAATACTGTGCTCAGAATTTTTTTGGGTGATTTTATCAGCATTTCCATGACATACGCACTTTACAAATCTGGCAAAATTCTAAAAATACAGTTTCCTACTTATCGGCATTGCGGCTTTTATTTAATTAGATAAATTCTGAGTAGGTTTTTGGAAAAACAGCTCTGTCAGGCACTCCGTATATGTAAATACTATACGCAATTTTTTTGTTGAGTAATTTTATTAATATTTGCAAAAGATTCAAACATTCTAAAATCATGTCGGTATTCACATTTCTTGAAAAATGTGAAGTTTAAATAATTCAACCATTTATTATCAATATTTTTTTATACCTACGTAAGTTGTCTTATCTTTCTTTTCGCTACGTAAACTCAAAACACTTTTATCGTTAGAATAAAATTCAAGAAATTATTAATTCTAATAATTAAACACTTATTAGAGAAAAATACACCGGACTTTGATCGATCTGGTCAATTTCCTCGGGAGCGCCATAACTGCATATTCTGAATTATTAGAGGGTAATGAGACGCAATATTTGAATGCCGATTTGATTTGACCCAATTACTTTGCTTAATGCAGCTAATCAACTGCTGAATTTATCATCCTCTTTGAGTAGATGCCTACGCGTAGAAATTACTGCTAACCAGACCAATAAGTCAAATGAGAATACCGCAAGAATTCTGCTTCCAGTTTTGTTCCTAAATTTTAATTGTAAATTTCGATTGTAAAATCAGTGCGTTGGTATGAGCTGCATACACCTCTATTCTTCAAAATTAATTATAATGTAAAATCTCATACAATATGTTTAACATGTTGCAAATGCGTTATTTAAATTATAATGCAAAACCTCGCATATTTTTTTATCAACTTTGCAAATGCTTATAGCGAATAGTTTCCCCATTAGAACTTTTCTTTGTGCCTCAAAATGAAATAACGAAAACTATTGAAATATCTAACTTTGCTTTCTCACTCAATGCTATTATTATTAAATTCAACCCAATTGCAACCAATTCCATTCACTGCATTCCCATTCCCTCATTCATTAGGTCGACCAGCTACCCTCTGTACATCAGTTTTCACGCTTCGTTTCGATGATAATTACTACGCAGCACTAGCAGTCGCACGCCATTATTTTACGTTTCTCCGTGTTTAATGAAGATGGATGTCTGAAGAGGACGGCTTATTACGCGCTTGACGCGAATCTACGGGCGCAACGAGCGGAACGGACTAATAGCTCGTTAAAGAACGCGTCTCTCCGTGCCTTTTCTATTTGGAGCATCGAGGACAAGATGACGCGTAAGCGGCGGCTAAATATAGCATTCGCCCGTGCATGCGAATAGGTTTTAATTATCGTTATCGTCTCGGCGGATAAATAGAATAATCGATTTCAAGAAAGTGGCTGAGTTTTACGCATAGTGATTTAATGTTGGGCTATGTGAGTTTTGCCAATATAAAAGTTAAAGTGAATTTGCGGTAACAAGTAAGGCCATTACAGGTTTTGCGGGGAAATTTTTTACGCTGTTGTTATAACTGGATAAGAATATGAATGCGTAAATTTCCTTTCCACCAAATGGTATAACTTTCTATTTAGTTTCCATAATAATTTAAAATTCCATTACTGTGCTTCTGAGAAAATATTATAAAAATTACTCCATTTTCATTATTAGATTGCCATTGTTTACTGGTGAAAGGTATTTCGAGAAAGTAAATTAAAGCGCAATTTAATGTACTATATGGGCACTTCATGAAAAATAGAATATTATTAAGAAGACTAAACTTCTCCATTTTCAACCTTTTTATTGCTTTCGATCTTTTGTTACACGTGATCAACATCCAATCAATTCAATAAATTTTTTAAATAATAAAAATAATATTACAAAGAGAAATTTCTTGTAAAAATATAAAGGCTACCGTAGAGTGTAAAATTAAAAATACTTGCACCTTTGGTAAGCAATTATACTGTTAGCATAATAATGCATCTCTATACATTCTCAATTAAATGTCATATATCAGGGAAAGCAATTTTTGTATAACTAGTTGGTTTATCTACCAGGCTGTCATCTATATATTACCACCACCACTGTCACCTCCAATCCCTTCTATGCAACAACGAGGCCTATCGTCTCAACCGAATCACGCGACCCAAAAAAGCACCCCAGCTGAACGCGCGGACGCTCATTCTCATGCTAATCCTCTGCCGCGGTATTCGCCACTACCTCATTCCTCTTTCTTCGGTTCTCGCGGTTCGGATATCGAAGCTTTCGAGGTATTTGCGGAGAGAGAGAATCTTTTACGTAACACGGCTCGCATATAGACTCTTCTCCTCGCTTCAACCTCTCTCTTTTTTTTCTTCTATCTACGGCGGAATGCGGCGAGCTGATTGGAAGTGTATCTCTCGGAGGCCGTGAGAAGAGTTTTCTTTTCTTTTCATTTGGCTGAGTTGAGTTTTATGTTTGCTCCGGGGCGAAGTTTCGGGAGCCGCGGCGAGTTTTAAGAGAGGGATGGGTGATGAAATTTCGGCTAATGATTCGAAGATTGTAACGTTTTCTTTAAAGGGGAGAATTGAGTTGATTCAAGGTGGGCGAATTTCGGAAACCCAAATGTAATGAAAAAGAAAAATACCTATACTTAAAACGTGAATTTCAAGCATTTGATTGGTAGGTTTTAGTTATAGTAACCATATAAACTATGAGGCAGAATATTATTGCAAAATTAATTTTTCACGTATAGGCGTATTGAGAATGAAAATTTTAATGAAAATCCATAATTTTTGTACCAGAATCACCATTACCAGATTATAGTGTCTTACTAATACATTAAATTCAAAGCATTGTCAAAAATATCTAAATTAGATACGAAATATGACAATTAAAAAATAAAAGCTGAGGTTATACTTCTATATGGTTGTAATAATTATATTATATAACATGTGCAGCGTTATAAACCGATATTGGGCAAAGTTAAACCGGATTAGGTCTTTACAACCAGAAAAGATTTCGAAACTAAGCTGTAAAATTCATTTTTTGGGCACGATATAAATTTAAAAAATAAATTTAACTCCCTTGCTGCACCTTTTCACTCGCAGCTAATTGACACATTTACTTCTTTCACGAAACTTTTCACATTTATTAACAGACGCCGAGGTTAAAAGCTCACTCTTTTATTGCAGTGCACACATGAGATTTCCTCGCGATCGTAAAGCGCGTGATAAAAGAAGGGAGACAGAGAGAAGAAATGGAACGAGGGGGCAGCTGAACCTCGCAACGAAATGGAAAACTGACGAAAATTGCGTGGGGCCAGTAACTTTCCATCTTTGGTGAAAATATTTGGAATGAAATTTTCACTTTCCGACTAAAGTGGCGACTCGCCGGCGGTGTCTTTTGTGGTGTGTATATCTATATGCGTGTGTACGAAAGAAGAGTGGCACTTTGGGTTCGCGCTCGACACTTTTTCGCGATTGTGCCCGCGAAAAGTGGGCAAAAAGTTCGCGTGCGAGTTAAGGCCATTATTGGGATTTAGTCAACAATGGTAAGGTGTGCTTCTGTATTTAAAAGACAATTGTTTATAGTAAGATTATAGTTGCGTTAGTGGTTTTATTACTTTCGTGGCATGACGAAAATTGATGAAGATGAGTAAGATTTTTATATTTATGAGTTACCGTTCCTTATTTTTTTTTCTACTGTCAATACTTTCATTTGCTCATGAGTAGATGGTATCAGTGCTCAATCAGACAATTTTAAGTGATTTAATTTTGCTTTTTTAAAGGGAGAATTTCTATTTTGACTAAACAACTATGTTTACGTAATTATTATGCACAACTGAAACTAATTATTTATTACAAAATTAATCCATCTTCTCACAACCCTACATCAATTCACTCGACGTTTTCAGTACTTTATTTTTCGAGAGCAAGCTAAAGCCGTATCAAAAAAAAATTTTGTGTACTTCCATCTATGTCAACAGTTCGCGAAAATCACAATCGCCTCGATATTACATTGCCATTATACGCAATAACCGGCCGAAGGAAAGCACAAACATACAAACCCGCGCACACGCGTAGATATACATACAGTCGCGCGCTCAATCTCCCATTTAGTTTATCTCCGTAGCTCGTAATTAGTTTGCCGAAGGTACACATGGACCCCGAAATCTCTTTTTCTTTTCTCTCCCTGTCACAACACATGTCGAGCGCCACCCTTGTCTTAATAAAAGGGACAATATCTTGCGCGCGCGGAGGCATACCGTTCGCCTTGGATTTCTTATCCTCGACTTTTTTTGTCGTGTTTTTTTCGTCTTTCGGTGCTGATTGACGCTTCTTATTATTTCATTAAGGGGGTTCCGGTGCGTCAGAGGGTTTTGTGTTTTTCACCCTGCGTGTGTTTGGACAAGTATTGTGCCTCGTGAGAAAATTTTATACTGTCAAGATATAGTAAAGGCGTGGGTGGTAAAAAAAAGTTTTATTTCGTGGATCCTTTGATATCCAGAGACAATCTTCTTATATGTTTTCGTTTTTGTCACCCCTCTAGAAATAATTTTGTAATTTAATTAAAGCAGTTAAAACTGTCTCATGAATTCAGAAGATCGTAACGTTTACTAATTACACATTTAAGGATTCAAAAGTGCCACTACTTCCATTAATCTCAGAGAATTTATTGTATTATAAGATCTTCAGACTTCATTCTCAAAAGAGATGAATTAGTAGGAAAAGTCGTGTGTCCTGCGGGCATCAACCTTTTCCATCAAAGTCAAGAGTACAACAGAAGAACGAGCAGAAATATATGAGGGGCCTAGGGGCTAAGAGACGTAACTGACATTTTGAAAAATTTGAATATTTTAAAATTCAAATGCTTACCACGCGATAAACCTAAATTATACACAACTGTACTATTGAAAAGCTTGGTGGTACTTTGAATAATTTAATAGATATCGATACAATCTCCCCTGATAACTAATAGCACAAATATAATTAATGTATTGCAATAAAATCGTATAATTTTTGTCAAATTTTCAAGAAAAGCACGATTATGTATTATGTAATGAAGAAAAGCAAGGTTAAGTACATAAATAATTATCTACAATAAATACCATGCAATGCACGCTATGCAGAATATTAACAACAATGTACTTTCCTGAATAATATTAGTCAAACTCCAATCATTATTCTCTCAGCAATTGAAAATGGCATCCGATGAAACATCCTAACCATTTCCTGTGGTGACCAGTAAATTCAGAGTCACGCGAAAATTGAGAAAAATCCCCCAACATTCGCCAACACTCAAAGGGCTAACCTAGATGCAATCCAATCACGCGCTAAAAAGTCTCGGGAGCCCGTAATTAATTAACGTAAAAACAGCGTGCGAGTGAGCGAGCGAGGCCAAGCCCCACTGATGCGCGCCCCCGACACAAGTTAATCGAATCGACGTGTTCTTTTCACAAAGTTGATTAATCGAATCCCAGGCCCACCATAAAAATGGACTTTTACGTAAAGCTTGAAGCGGAGCGAATGCGTAAATGTCTTTTAGGGATAGTTAGAATTCCGTTGAGGGGAGGGGGGTCGTGTGATGTGGATGAATGAAGTTTAGCGTTTAGATTGATTGATTGCAAAGGGATGGGAAATGATGAATGATAATGAATATGTTTAAGTGTAATGTAAATGCTTTTACCATTAAAATCTCGGATTTAAGATGCGATACGTTACTTAATTAATTTTAAATTTATCAAATGTAATATATATATAAGAGAAAAATTGAAGAATAGGAATCACCTCATATTAGAAGAATAAATTTATGGAAAATGTTCTTCTTCTTTTTATAAACTTGGATTTATTTTTGCTTGATGTTTTTAAATCTAGGCATCCGAATAGCTTTTCCATAAAATATGTTCTTATAATTACAGTTTTAAGTATTGAATATAATAAAAAATACTAGAAAATATTTGTAAAACTATTTTTCAACTGTCTTTTAACCTAATGAAACTGTACTTATTTTTTTACTTTTGGTTCGCTTGCAAATTCATAGA